>JAABOM020069431.1:0-37797 GCA_011800125.2 Solanum clarkiae | reverse complement strand
GGGGAGTGAAAATATGACTAAGTGTTTGAGTGAGTATTGGGAAATGTTTAGGATGATATGAGGGTAAAATTTGGCTAAGTATAGGTAAAATCACATTTGAGAACACTTAGGCCCAACATTTAGAAAATTTTGGACAAACTAAAAAAAAGCATTCACAAAAATGTATTCCACGATGCGCACTGCTCTCTGGAAATTGCACTTTCTAATACCATAATTGCTAATCTTTCGCTCTTAAGTTGGGGTTAGACCCATTTTTCACATAATTTTGACCCCCTTGATCATAAATAGGAAGTCAAAATTTTGAAATAACAAATAGATTTTGAGATATATGGAAATTAAAACTCTAGGAATTTTGAGGCACATCTTCAGGCACTTTTTGGGGTAGTTTCAGGTCATAAACACATCTCCTCAATGTAGACACATGGAAGACCGGATGATCCATATCCATTTCCCTAGGCAACTCCAATTCTTATGCAACCTTACCAACTCTTCTCAAAATTCTATAAGGTCCTATAAACCTTGGGCTCAATTTACCTTTCTTGCCAAACCAGAGCACACTCTTCATGGGAAAGACCTTCAAATAAAACCCAATCACCAACCTTAAACTCAAGATCTCTCCTCCTCAATCAGAATATGAATTTTGTCTACTTTGGACCATCTTCAATCTTTCCATTATCAACCTCACCTTCTCCAAGGCTTCCATAACCAATTCCGAATCTAACAAAGTCATATCTCCCACATCAAACCACCAAACCGGGGATCTACAACGTCTACCATATAAATCTTCCATGGGAGCTATACCAATACTAGAGTGGTAGCGGTTATCATAAGCAAATTCAATAAGCAGAAGATGTTCATCCCAACTAGCCTTTAACTCCAAAACACAAGCCTAAGCATATCCTCAAGAGTTTTGATAGTCCTTTCGGCTTGGCCATCCATTTGAGGATGAAAAGTCATGCTAAACTTAACCAAGACCCTTTTGAAAGTATATCAAAAAAAGTGAAATGAATTGAGCAGGACCAAAACTGATGCAAATTAAGTGTTGAGAAGGATGAAGCAAACTCTGATATGAGGCTTGCCACTCAACCTATCCCCAAGAGGGAAAACTTTAAGTATCTGGGGTCTATCATCCAGAATAGTGGAGATATCGACGATGATGTCACACATCATATTAGAGCAGCATGGATTAAATGGAGGCTTGCCTTTGGTGTATTGTGTGACAAGAAGATATCACCTAAACTTAAAGGTAGATTTTTACAGAGTGATGGTTAGGACATCGTTGTTGTATGGAGTGGAGTATTGGCCAATTAAAAAGGCACATGTTTAGAAGATACATGTCATAGAGATGAGGATGCTGAGATGGATGTGTGGTCACACCAGGAGTGACAAGCTTAGGAATGAGACCATTCGGGAGAAGCTAGAGGTGGACTCGGTGGCCGAAAAGATGAGAGAAGCGAGACTGCGATGGTTTGGACATGTGCAGAGAAGGAGTACTGATGCTCCTATTAGGAGGTGCGAGCGGTTGGTTTTGGGAGATACTTAGAGGGGTAGAGGTAGACAGAAGATGTACTGGGGGGAGGTGATTAGACGTGATATGACGGAACTTGATCTCACTGAGGACTTGACCTTAGATAGAAAGAAGTGGAGGTCGCGAATTAGAGTAACAGGCTAATGGTAGGGTTAGGTGGATGCATGGCCTTAGGGTATAGTAGGGTTAGGTGGAGGACGTGTTTTCTATCATGTGTTAACATTATCTTCGTATTATGTGTTAGTTTTATCTTAGTTACATACTATTATGTGTTATTCATTATTAGTCACTTTTTCTGTTCCCTTTCCTTCCCTTTTTGTCATATCTAGTTCTTTTTTGCTTAATGGTTTTGAGATGAGGGTTCCCAGGAAACAACCTCTCTACTTCTATGGTAGTGGTAAGGTCTGCGTACATTCTACCCTCCCCAGACCCCATTTGTGGGATTTTACTGGGTATGTTATTGTTGTTGTTGAAGTGAATTGAGAACCACAATCTGAAATGATAGACAAGGGGACCTAATGCAATCTCACCAATTCATGAATATACAATTTGGCATAATCTTCGCTACCATAAGTTATCTTAACCGGTAGGTAGTGAGCCAAATTTTTTCATTCGATCAACCACCACCCAAATAGAGTCAATGTGTTTCCTAGTCTTAGGCAACCAAACCACAAAATCCATGTTGATCTCTTCCCACTTCCAAGTATGAATTTCTATGTCTTGGGCTAGGCCATTCGGCCTTTGATATTCGGCTTTCACTTGTTGGTAGTTGTAACAACCGGATACGAACTTAGTAATGTCTCTTTTCATGCCACCCCACCAATACACCTCTCTTAAATCTCTATACATCCTTGTGGAACCACGGTGAATAGAGTAGGATGCATTATGAGCCTCTTCCAAAATCAATTTCCTCAAGTCATCAACATTAGGCACACACAATCTACCTTGGTACCTAAGGGTACCATCTCCCCCTTGGGAGAAAACCTCCACTTTACCATCTTTTATGAAGGCCTTCAACTCTAGCATGGCAGGATCAAAGTCTTGTTTTGACTTTACCACCTCAATCAAAGAAGACTTAGAACCATCAACAACCACCATACCACCATTTTAAACTTCACTCAACCTAAGCACTAACCTAGCCAATAGGTGAACCTCTCTATCCACCTCTTGGTCACCAACATCAATATGAGCTAAGCAATCCATGGACACTCCACTTAGAGCATCGACCACAACATTTGCTTTGCCGGGATGGTAATACACACTTATGTCATAATCCTTAAGAAGCTATAACCAGCTTCTTTGTCTCAAGTTAAGATATTTTTGGGTACACATATATTGGAGACACTTATGATTGGTAAATACATCAACATGAACCCTATACAAGTAATGACGCCAAATTTTCAAAGCAAACACAATGAATGCCAATTCAAGCTCATGGGTGGGATAGTTTTTCTCATGCACCTTAAGTTGTCTAGAGGTATATGCTATCACCTTACCATTTTGCATCAACACACACCCTAAACCGATTCTTGAAGCATCACAATAAACCACAAACCCCTCTAACCCTACCGGTAAGGCCAATATAGGAGCTGAGACAACCTTATCTTTCAAGGTTTGAAAACTCATTCACATTCATTGGTCCAAACAAACTTTGCCTTCTATAGGGTCAACTTAGTCATGGGGAAAGCAATAGAAGAAAACCCATTTACAAACCTCCGGTAATAACCTGTCAAACCCAAGAAACTCTTAATATCCAACAGAGCTAAGGGTCTAGGCCAATCTCTTATCACCTCCATCTTGATAGGATCCACCTTAATGCCATCACCCGATACCACATGCCCTAAAAATGCAACCTCTTTAAATCAAAATTCATATTTTTCATATTTAGCATACTACTTCTTATCTCTCAAAATTTGCAACACCACACTCAAGTGATTCACATCCTCTTCATTACTATGGAACAAATAAAGATATCATCAATAAAGACCACCACAAACATATAAAGGTAGAGTTTAAAGACGCAATTCATGAGATCTATAAGTATAGCCGATGCATTAATCAACCCAAAAGACATCACCACAAACTCAAAATGCCATATCTAGTCTGAAAAGCCATCTTGGGAATGTGACACTCCTTCACTTTCAGTTGATGCTAATCGGACTGAAGCTCAATCTTACAAATGTGACTTCCCATTGAAGTTGATGAAAAAGGTCATCAATTCTTGGTAGAGGATACTTGTTTTTAACGGTAACCCCATTAAGTTGTCGGTATTCGATGCACATTCTAAGGGAACCATCCTTTTTCTTCACAAACAACACCAGTGCACCCCAAGATGACTTTCTAGGCCTCATGAAACCCTTTTCCAACAAATCCCTCAATTGGTCCTTCAACTCCATCAATTCTGGTGGGCCATATGGTAAGGGAGAATAGAAATGGATTGTGTATCGAGAAGGAGGTCTATAAAAAATTCGATTTCCATTTTGGGAGGAACACTAGGAAGCTCATCAGGAAAGACATCAAGAAACTCATTAACCACCAGAACCGACTCAATGGAAGGGACTTTGGAGTCATCTCTAACCCTTACAAGATGATAAAGATAACCCTTAGAAATCAACTTTTGGGCTTTAAGACAAGAAATGAATCTATCTTTGACCAACAGATTACGATTCTCCCACTCAAGAACATGCTCATTAGGGAATTAGAATTTCACCCTATGGGTTATACAACCAATAGAGGCATAATATGCATGCAACCATTCGATCCCAAGAATAATATCAAAATCTACCATGTCAAGTTCAACAAAATTACAAGGTAAGACTTTATGCAATATGAACACGAGACAATTTCTATTGACTTTTTTAGCAATAATGGACTCACCAATGGGGGTGGACACTTCATAAGGTTCACACAACATTTCAGGACACACATGAAGCTTTTTAGCAATAAAAGGAGTAATGACAGAGAGAGTGGCACTCGGGTCTATCAATGTATACACATCATAATCAAAACCTTTAACATACCTGTGAAGTACCTTGCCAAGTCTAGTGACCCCTAGAGGGGTATGGTTGAGAACATCGGCGATCCTCCCTATAGTGCTTAGTAACCCATGGTTAATGCCTCGACTTATGATCCTTTGCACCACACTCGAAACATGCACTCGAACCGGCCAAATAGTCTTCTGAATGGTACCTCCACACTTGTGGCACATAGGAGAAGCTTGAACATCAATACCTTCGCCTTTCCTTTGAGCATATAGATAATTCACAAACTTGTGGCCCATCTTGCCACACTAAAATCACACAACCCTGTTCCTCCAACATCTACCTCTATGATTTCTCCCATATTTCATGCACCTAGGATGGGTCACTCTACTATTGCCACTTGGCTTAGCATATGGAAGCCTACCTTCAAATTGAGCCCTGCTTCTCCCTTCCCATGAGGCCTCCAAGCAATCTCTCATCTTATGTCTAATACTGCCATACTTGAAACAACCCTCAAGTCTTGCCAAATACTTCCCTTGATCTTTCATGCCACGCTCTTGACAATTGACGAAATAGGTCCTTTCCTTGTTGTACTTAGGCACCAGTAGATTAGTAAAAGATGAAACGCCCTCAACTCGGGCCCTCTTAGTCTCTCTCTCCCTCCTTTTATCATTTGAGATCTTCGGGGCACCCACCGATTGATTAAGTTGAATAGTCACCGCTTTGTTTAATAGCCATAGAGCATTATGAACTTCCGCAATTAACATGTTACCGTTGGGGAGTTGACCGTCAAGTGAGAGATAGTTACCATCCCATCCACCATTCTGAATAGCTTGAGCCATTTTCTGAATTGTAATGGTCAGGAATTAGTAATAAGCCTTAGAGGACTTAGCTCTACTGCATGACATAGATCATGAAGAAATGAAACATTTCCTAAAATGCCTCATAGACTCCCATTCACAATTGTGGTGCGCTTTACAACCATGAATACTACTCGAATCGATGTGGTGTGTTAGATTTTGAGGACCACTAACAACCTAGTTCTATGATACCAAGCTTGTCATGACCAAAGCCTATAGCCTAGATATTACACTATGAATAAGAAGTCCAAAGACAGCCCAAACAAGCCTCTTGATCGTAACATGCACACATTCTTGGTTGCAGAAGCAAAATAAACAATAACAAGAACTATTTAAATAAGGGAAGCAGGACTAAGGGAAATCTTGAAGAACCATTAAGCAATAAAGAGTCCAGCTCATAACATAAATCTATAACAATATCCAACATACACCTCTAACTTGGAATGGAGCGAGGACAAAGACAATTTCCGGGATCACCCTCGTAATAGAAAGTGTTTAACATAACAATGTCTCAAAGTAGAAAAAGTAGGGTAGATATTATCCTCGGACTTAAGGAATCACTTATGCATATCTTAATAATATTGCACTAGCCACGTGGAGGATAATCAAATGTTGCTCTGGTCCCTACATGGTAATATCATGTAGACATAGAGTATGCGTTAGTACGTTTGAATGTATTAAGTATGCGGGTTGTATTGCAACAAGATATAGGTAAATATAGTTAACATGTATAATCATAGACAATGGATAAGTATAATTTCAATATGCCATGCATAGTCAATACTTGAAGTAAAATATGCTTGTAAATCATTCAACTTTATATGTCCGGGAGGAGATCATATCCTACATAGACCAAGTAGCTACAACTTGGAATCCAAGGCATGACACCCCCTCGGTCAGGTGGACAGGCATGACACGCCCTGGCTAGGTATGGTCTGCTTGCCAAGGCAAACCAAACATGATAACATGACTAGATGGATCCACTAGTATAGAAAGGGTATAATATATCATCCTATGGCAGTACATAGTTTAGAGACAAAAGATTTTATATAAGGACCCTTTGGGTCGAGCTCTCATCTTAAGCCTCAATTTGTGCTAAATCGATTCCCACGGAATACTTGAAATACGTATAACTCGTATAGTTTGTAAGAAATATGGAAATATGACATGAGTAGATCTTGAAACATGCTTGACATCTATTTATGAGCATAGCTTGATCATGAGAGTAAACAATCATACATGAACCCTTGCATTAACATGAATGACTCACAAGAGGTAAAAATCATACAATAGAGCTTAACCTGTAACTTGCAAAATCATAGATATTTTCACGAATGTAATACATGATTGAAAGCTCTTAATCAAGTCACTTGACTTGTAAAAGCTTGCAATAGCCCAACAGTGGCTTAAGAATTCTTGTCATGGCATTTTATCAAACAGTTGGTGGGCACAAAAGGGCACATGCCCTAAATCATGCAAATTCAAGTATATGGATCATGAAATAGTAAGATCAATGCATTTCAAAATCATTAAATTTTGTTGTCCAATATCATGGTAAAAGCCCATCATGGGTATCATGAATTTAATATCAAAACTTCACAATAAATCATAATTTTCATAGCTTGAATCATACATAATCTCAATAGACATAGATTAATTCATGGAGTAAACTTGAAAATAGATATTCATCCATAATCAATCAATACTTGATAAAAACCCAACATTATTTAGTTCATAATTCATAATAAGAGATACCCACAAGTAATGCAACTTGAAATAATGCAATTTTTGTAAAATAGAAAGGTTGGAATCCATGGGTGAAAGGACCCAATGGATAAAATCCGCATACCTAGACTTGGGATTCCTCGATGTAAACTTTGAAGGAGACTTGAAGCTTGGATTGAGTTTTTGAGATTCAAAGTGAGCTTGAAATCCTTGGATTTGAATGAGATATCTAGTTAAGTCTTGGAGAGATTTTTGCGAGGTTTTTGAGAGGGTTTTGAGTGATATAGAGTTGAAAATGGCTAAGTATGGTTGATTTCACGTTTAAATGGGCATGGGGCTATGACCCTAATGCCCTTGGTTGAAACAGAAAAACTAAGGAAACTTTTGTACTGGTACACGTCTAGTTTATGAAGTGAACCAAACATGAAGGAGGAATTACACTGCTCCGCGCCCTAAGCATGTTGCGGCTAGTGCGTGGATGCTCTCTGGAATTCGAAAATTAGCAAAAATTATTTTTCACTAAGGGTCTTCTATAGTCCAGGTTATACCCATTTGCCACTCAATTTTGCCCCTTGATCGAGGATATGAAGCCGAATTTTAGAAACCATGCACGAATTTTGAGATATATAGAAATTACAATTTTGGGCATTCCGAGACTACATGTGGGGAGTTTCAAGGACAAATCAGATCCACTAGGGATCTAGCCTCAACAAGTCCTCTATTGCTTTTAGGGGCTTTAACTCGAGAGGGAACCTCAATCTAATGGTTCTAATCCTCACCTATGCTTGCTGGGGTAGTTAATGAGTGCGAGTTGGATTTAATCTTACTCATTTTGATGCTCGATACTCCTCCAAAGACTCAATGCTCATAAGACTCCAGTTCATCTCAATCAATCATATCAATTAGCCTCATGGAGGCACTCATCAACTCAATTAGTCTCATGGAGACTCTCGTTGTCTCATTAACTCAACTCAATAGGAGCCTTTCGACCTAGCATCTCAGTCAACTCATCAACACAGTGCCCATTTAAGAACTCAAGGACTCAAATTAATCACTAAGAGGAATTCATTTGGACAAGACTCTGGAATTCAATTATGAATGCTCATAGGATCATCATTCTCAATCAACTCAACCTCAGACTCACATTAAGATTATCATCAACACACTCAAGTCAAGGTTCTAGACTCCATCCTCAGTTCATTTATGCATTCTTTCATAGAATAACATATAGTGCTACACAATAACTCATGTAAAATATATCATTCAGGAAATCAAGTATTTGATAGATGTTTAAGAAAATATTCAAGAATCATGTATGTAGAGTCATGGGCTCTCAACTCCTCTATTACCATCAAGGGGGGCATATGAAAGAACAATTCTACGCTTTAGTTTAGCCTTACATACCTAGTGTTAAAAGTTTGACAATCAATCCTCGAAGAACTCTCCTCAAACTCCTCGAATTTACGCTCCTCTTCTGTTCTCTTTAGTCCTTGTCCTTTTCAAGAACATAGAAATGCTCAGGAATGGGGATTAAAACCTTTTTTATGCTCAAAATGACCCATTAAGATCATGTTTTAAGTTTAGGAGGGGTTGGAAAAGGTCTAGAATACCCCTCTCAAAATAAAAAAAAACTTTGCCTCGGGAACACATGGTCCTCTATGCGGACTTCTCCAAATTTTGGGGTTTCTCGCTAAAAATTTTGTGATCGAGTTTTCTAATCTCGTAGAAAATATTTGGACCAAATTCACATTAGGTGCGCATCAAACATTTGTCGTGCACTTATTCTTGAAATTATTTTCACATCAAAAAATTATCTTTTGATCTGATTTCTCTGAAAATTAACCAAAACCACTTTCGTACTCAATTTTTCATGCTGATCACATATTTGGCCTCAAATTTGCCATTAGAGCATGGAAAAAACATTATATGCACATCTCTCATCTAGCGATATTTTGGTAATTTTATCGGGTATTTTTTTTGTTTTCTACCCAGTGTTCGGTACCCATATTGGAGCCCGGCTAAATTTGCATTCGTGCGGGGAACTCCCACATTGGTGGGTAAAGCACTCTCTAACAAAGATGACTCCATACCCAACGGGACTCGAACCCGAGACCTCTGATTAAGGATGAAGAAGTACTTGCCACTTCACCACAACCATTGTTGGTTCAAAGTAGGATTTTACTGGGTGTCACAGAAGTACTACTAGTGTTTCCTAAAAGATCACAAGATTGTCTTGAATTTGTGACTTATGTTAAAATAATAATAGATCTTTAAGAATTTAAAAAAGTAAAATGATTAAAATTCAATGTTTTATAATACATTATTTACAATGTTTTTGGTGTGAAGATAAATATTATATATATAGATATATGAATGAGGATCAGGAGCCCGCCTACGTAGCGTATTCACCCTTAACCAGAGGTCTCGAGTTCGAGCCCTAGGATTGTGAAAAATCCTGTTGGGAGCGCCACCCCCAAATGGGCCTTGTAATGAGCGATCCGAATTACATTTCATATTCTAGGTAAAACTTCTCTCAGATACAACATCAAACGTTCTTAATTTTCTTCTTAATTATTTGATTTTAATTTATCGAACTTGTATCCATTATCTTTGTTATATTGGCTCGTTCTTGCTGAATGTGTTTTGACGGATGAGTATAACTTTTTATTTTTGTTGTTTTCCTCTATCGTTTCTTTCAGCCAGGCGGCCAACAACAAATGATTTAGTATTCAAAAAACACTGACATAGCCAATTTCAATATCTAAGAATTTTAAATAATCTATCAATGTTCAATTTTCAATTTTTAGTGCTCTAGAGAATCCCATTGTAGCATTTTCAAGAAAATCAAAAAATTAATAGTGTTATTTGATTTTATTGTGTTTCATTTAATTTATGAGTAAAAATGATTTTTATTTAAAGAGAACAACAATCCCAACATCTTCTAAATTTAACTTTGGTGTTGTTTTGATTTTTTACATAGGCTAAACCTGTCACGTCCCAAGTTCATACCCTGGGCGTCGCCAGCACCAAGAACCATTTCTGTCCCAAGAAAACCACTTAGTCTTGCTTATTTGCTCATCCAAAAAATCATTAGTGAAAGGCTTACACATAATATGCTAAAAATATTGCAAATATCTGAATAAACTGAAAATTGTAAATGTCTCAACAATAACTGAAAATAAGATCGGAACCTCTAACTAGAATAATTTGAAACAACTACTGTGACAGGCCTACAATAACCACAATGAAAAATAAATGCTAAAAATAGAAGTAAAGACTCCAAAGCCTTTGACTGCTAAGAGGCCTCACTAATGGCTGAATGAAATGTTAGTCCTCAACATAGCGTTTGCTAAGGAACTTTGCCACCTGCGTCTGCATCATAAAAATATGCAGGTCCAAAGCACGTCAGTACGTGAAATATATGGTATAAAAATAGCAAAAGTTAGGGATTTATGATAAGACACTATACTCCAAAGTAACAAAAACATGTCTCAAAATAGTACTAAATAAAGTGTATGCTTAAAGTAAAAATATATGCTGAAACTATGTATGTAAAAACTAGATTACTTTAGCTTGGGGAGTTTCTCTAACAGACAACCATCACTTTGAGCTTCGTGATAATACAACATCTTTCCCGCGCTGCCATAGCTATCCCATACCTTCCCAAGGTAAGAGAAAAAAACTAGGGGAGTGGATCTATCCCGAAATGGAGCCATCTTAGTGGCAAGTGAGGAAATGTACTCTTGGTACAATCCTATCCTAGGCCATCTACGTATTTTATGAATTTAAGTTATTACGACTCTCACTCATATCGATGTTGAATAACTTCAAAATAACTTTTATAATGCTCAGAACTTAAAAAGTAAGAGTTCTCAAAATGCCTTTTTAATCTTTCGGGACTTAGCCCAACTTTAGCTTTTCTTAACAGTTTTTCGACTTATTTCTTCTCTTTGACTGAATTTGTATCAATGTAAAGTGTCTCAAAACATAATTTTATTACTCAGCTATCTTCTAAATACAGAAGCCTTAATTAGTACTCCTTAAACACAACTCAAAAATGTGAATGTAATGGTTTTCATGAAATATCTAGGGCTCTTATAATTGCAACCTTAACCATGAAACCTTAATTTAATATCTTAACTTAATATTGAAATCAGTAAAGACCATGACTTTTATCAAGAAAAGTACATGTACGCGTATTTCAATGAAATTAACTAGCAATAGCGAAACATAATCTCAACTCATAAACATGACCTTTGGTAGATGCTGGTGGTTAAAGACACTAAATTAGTAGTATAATAACTTTTGTAGGGCCTTACATATCTGGGGAATTGGTTTCTTGAAAAAATTGAAGAAGGTTCTGAAACTATGTTTTGAGTTTTGAGAGTGTTAAATAATATGAAGAATCACATTTTAGGAGTTTAATTAGGTCAAAATTGACAAGTTTAGGCCAAAAAGGTAAGAAAAACGAAAATATCACTCTTTAAAATCATTGATCGGGTTATCTACGAGACTCTCTATGGCCCGTAGGGACTCTTCCATAAACTTTTGGGTGAATTTTGGGGTCTCTGGATCAGTTTTACGAGCCCATTCTATGGTCTATAAAACATTCTACGACCCAAAGATGGGTCCGAAAAGTCTAGGGCCAAAAATGTGGAGTTTCAGGACTTTTTTCATGAATTAGCAGGCATGTCACACTTTTTTTATGACCCGTAAAGAGGTTTCGTAATTCACCCCTGCTCTGGCAGTCTTCATTAAAACTACCATAACTTTTAACTATGAACTCCAAATGAGGTGAAATTTGCTGCTTTGGAAAGCTAATTCAAAGGCTTTCATTTGATTACATCTAGTTATTTATGTGCTAAGATTTTGGATTATTTAAAGTTGATCGTTGCATAATCTAAGGCTCGAAACTCAATTTATAGAAAAGTTTTAAACTCAACTAAGTACTAGAGGTCTCCTATGACCTTAATACACTTTTCATGTATAAGAGTGAGGCTAAAAACATGGGTACATGTGACGATAGATTTATGGAGTTTCACAATATCTCCCCCTTGGGATCAGGTGAAATGGGGAATATGCGTATTTTTGCTACTCATGGACCAATTTATCAACAAGGAGCTATCTAGATATCTTATTACTCATATTTAAGGATGTATCTTAACTCAATGATGGAATAAGGAATATCACCTTCATGCTCTTCATTTTAAGGAATGAATAGGTGAGGATATTTATCTTTTATATCTGCTCTGGCTTCCAAGTGCCTTCCTCAATGAAGTGGTTCCTCCATAATACTTTAACAAAAGCAACTTACTTGGTCCTTAATTTATGTAATTGTCGATCTAGTATCGAAACTGGGATCTCTTCATAAGAAAAGATGTCCTTGACTCCAATACTCTCTAAAGGCACAACTAGTGTAGGGTCTCCTAAAAACTTCTTAAGCATAGAAATGTGGAATGCTAGATGAATAACAATTAACTCTGGTGGTAATTTCAATCTGTATGCCACATTACCAATCCTCCTAATAATCTGATATGGGCTAACATATCGAGGACTGAGTTTTTCCCTTTTCCCAAATCTCATAACTTCTTTTATCGGTGAAACCTTTAGGTACACCAAATCACCTACTGCAAATTCCAAATCTCTCCTTCGAACATCAGTATATGACTTCTGTCGACTTTGGGCTATCTTTTGGCTCTCTTGAATAAATTTCATCTTCTTCATAGCTTGATGGAATAAATCAGGTCCTATCAATCCTATCTCGCCAACTTCAAACCATCAAATAGGCGATCCGCACCTCCACGTATAAAGGGCCTCATATGGTGCCATTTGTATATTGTCTTGGAAAATGTTGTTATAGGAAAATTCAATCAAGGGTAAGTGGTCATACCAGTTACCTTTAAAGCCCATAACACATGCCCTCAACATATCCTCAAGAATCTGTATGGTCCTTTTCGCTTACCCGTCTTTCTGGGATGGAAGGTTGTACTAAGATTCACCTTCATACCTAGCCTTTTCTGAAAGGACTTCCAAAATATGTTGTGAAATGTTATCCTATATCTAAAATAATGGATTTGGGAACCCCATGCAATCTAGTGATCTCCTTTAATGTAAAGCCTGACATAGTCCTCACCTGTATCAGTCGTCTTGATAGGTAGGACGTGAGTTGACTTGGTCATTCTGTCTACCATTACCCATATCCAATCATTCTATCTACAAGAATGAGGTAACCTTATTATGAAGTCTATGTTAATCATCTCCCACTTTAACTCTAGAATTTCAATATTCTGGGCTACACCACATAGCCTTTGGTGCTCTATTCAACTTGCTGACAATTCAGGCACCTGGACATGAACTCTACAATGTCTTTCTTTATGCCACCCCACACCAATAAACCTTTTGTAAATATCTATACATTTTTGTTGCACCTGGGTGAATAGAGTTTCTGGCTTTGTTAGCCTCAGCTAGAATCCTATCTCGAAGGCCATCAACATTTGGTACACATAGCCTGTATTGGCATCTCAAGACTCCATCTCCCCCTTTAGCATACACTAATACATTTTGCTTCTTAACATCTTATTTCAACTGAAGGAGGATAGGATCCCAGCCTTGCTTTTGTTTTACCTCCACCACCAAGGATGACTCTGCCCCATTTTTTATAATCGCACCACCTTCATCAAAATCTTCAATTTGTACTCCCAAGGGTGCCAGTTTTTGCATCTCCTTTGTTAGTTCTGTCTTTCCATCCTCAATGTCAGCAGTACTGCCCATGGTTGTCATGACCAAAACTAGTGCCTAGATGTGACATGGAGAATGGGAACCCAAAGGGACCCCAAACAAGCCTCTCAGCATATCATACACATATCCTTGGCCGTAGAAGCAAAATAGAAAAACATAAGAAGCATAAACAAGGGAAATTGGAACTAAGGGAAAGAGTAAAACACTTGAATAACATTAACGAGTCAAATCTAAAGCATAGTACATAAGTTGTCCAACAACACCTCTACACATAGAAATTAGCAGGGGCCAAGACAAGAAACTGGGCTCACCCTCAGAGTCACAAGATTACAATAAAACGAAGAAATTCTTAGCATAACACAAGAGTAAATGAAATTTTCCTCGGAGTTGAAGACTCACCAAACTTGCTTGAATAGATGTTACTAGCCACGTGGAGGAGGATGATGACCAAATGCAGCTACGGTTAATACATTGTAACATCATGTAGGCATAAAATATGCGTTAGTATATTTGAATTACAAAGTATGTAGGATGCAATGCAACAATAGATAGGTAACATAGGTGAAATACATAATCATAAGAAATGAATAGCATACTAGCAATATAGCATGTATGAATGATACAGGAAGTAAAACATGCTTATATAGAGTATATTACGTGTGTAAAAAAAGACCATCATTTGGCTCATGGGTTTACCACATCCCATCCTAGGTGATTGCTGTATCAAACCCTCAATTTGGTTATCTAATATACCATCCCCATCTAGGTGATTGAGGTATCATACCGTTAATTTGGTTTTTGAGGTATCAACCTCTTAATTTGGTTAATGAGGTATCAACCTGACTCAATTTGGTTAATGAGGTATCAACCCCTCAATTTGACATGTATGAATGATACCAAAATGAATAATCATAAGCAATGAATAATATACTAACAATATGACATGTATGAATGATACTTGAAGTGAAACATGCTTATGTAGAACATATTACGTATGTCGAAAGAGACCATCATTTGGCTAATGGGTTTACCACCTCCCATCCTAGGTGATTGAGGTATCAACCCCTCAATTTGGCTATCAAATATACCACCCTAATCTAGATGATTGAGGTGTCAACCCCTCAATTTGGTTAATAAAATATTAACCCCCCTCAATTTGGTTAATGAGGTATTAACCCCTCAATTTGGTTAATAAGGTATCAACCCCTCAATTTGGTTAATGAACATCACACCATCCATCAAAGTGGTCAACTCACAACACTATAGTGCAAAATACCACAGATATATATTCCTTTCATCATCATAAAGTCATTCAACTCTTATACCATGCTTTAGACCTTCAACAACTCAAGAATCCATAACTGGACATTTTACAAACATTTGGTGGGTGTATAAAAGTTGTATAAAACCATGCAATTCAAGAGTGAAATCATGCAAGAAAATTCAATGTAAAACCACCCACCAATATATGGCAACATCCTCAAGCAATATACATCAAAACCCTTCATCAAATCTCAATATAGATCATAGATTCATAGCTTAAAACATGCTCAAATAGTCACAATTTCATGAAACTCAAATATTGTTGATAGTCAAATTCATTATAAGAAAGATCCATAAGTAAACCAACTTAGAATCATGCAATTTATGTAAAAAGGAAGCTTAGGCTTCATAGGTGAAAAGAACCCATGAAGGAAACCCACATACCTTGACTTTCGAGAATTCCTTGATGAAGATTTCAATGGAGACTTGAAGCTTGGATGAATTCCTTAAGATCTGAAAGAAATTTACACACTTGATTTAGAGTGAAATAATAGTCTAAGTATTTGAGAGGGTTTTGGGGAATGTTTTGAGTGATATGGAGGTGAAATATGGCTAAGTACAGGTGTTTTTATGTATGGGGAGGTTTGGTCCCAAGACCCAAAAGCCTTGGACCGGAAAGGAAAAACTGGGTGCAAAATAACACACTAGAGCTACACTATATTTTGTTACTTTGAAATTTTGGATTTTGCTATGGTTGCTCTAAAATCGGGATTAGACGCATTGCCCACTCAATTTTGTCCCAAAAATGAAACCCACATACCTTGACTTTGGAGAATTCCTTGATGAAGATTTGAATGAGACTTGAAGCTTGGATGAATTCCTTAAGATCCAAAAGAGATTTAGACACTTGATTTTGAGTGAAATAATAGTCTAAGTATTTGAGAGGGTTTTTGGGGAATATCTTATGTGATATGGAGGTGAAATATAGGTAAATATAGGTGTTTTTAGGTATGGGAAGGTTTAGGCCCAAGAGCCAAAATCCTTAGACTGGAAAGGAAAAACTGGGCACAAAATAACACACTCGTGTGCCCCAGCCGCATCGTGCTAGGGACACGCACTACACTATTTTTTGTCACTTTGAAATTTTGAATTTTGCTACGGTTGCTCTAAAA
Source organism: Solanum clarkiae (assembly GCA_011800125.2). Lineage (NCBI taxonomy): Eukaryota > Viridiplantae > Streptophyta > Magnoliopsida > Solanales > Solanaceae > Solanum > Solanum clarkiae. Next base: position 21,530 of record JAABOM020069431.1, on the reverse strand, counting down.
TTAGGATTTGACCCATTTCCCACTCAATTTTTCCCCTGAACAAGAATATGAAATTAGATTTTTGAAATCATGACGGATTTTGAGATATATGAAAATTTACAATTCTCGGCACTTCAGAGGCACATTTTTGGGCACTTTTTGTAGTCATTTCAATATTTCCCCCTTGGAAACATTCTTCCCCGAATTTCAAAGAAACATACATGAGAAGAGTAATCACAAAGATATCAGCCTCAACAAGAATGCAACAACATATTTAAATAACATTTTTAAAATCACAGCGTAAGTGTCAAAATCATTGTCAACATAAACATGAATGCATGCAAATGACATGGGGCTAAAACATAAGATTTGAAATCACATAAAGGACTTAGTCATTATATTATGCTTGAGTTTATTAAATGAGATACGAATATCTCTCCCTTAAGACTGCTTCAGCTTCTCTAGTGACTCCTCCATCTTGACGATATTCCCAAAGGGCCTTGTCGAACACCACACCCATATTAATCGTCCTTTGCACCCTTTCCTCCAATACCCCCATTGGAACCTCCTCCTAAGTCAACTTATCCTCTACAATACCCACAACCTCAAAGAGCACTATAGCACTAGATTCACCAACACAACCCTCAACCCAGAAGCATGAAGAACTGGACCAACCATATCCATATCCATAAGCAATTCCCATTTGTATGCAACCTTACCAATCTTCCTCAACACTCTATAAGGACTAACAAACTATAAACTCAACTATCAACCTTATACATACATAGTCCACTTGGTACCATGATCCACCATCTCCCCCTTGGGAGACAACCTCCACTCTATCATACTTTTGTCCAAAACATCCATCTCTAATAAGGCGGAATCAAGGCCTTCCTTAAACTAGACCTCTTCAACCAAAGAAGGCTTGGAACCATCAAGAATACTGCACTACCATTCGCAACTTCCTCCAACCTAACCCCCAATTTAGCCAACCGAAGGACCTCTCTAGTCACCTCTTTGCCACCACCATCAATATATGCTAGGCTACCCTTAGGCATCTTACCTAGTGCATCGACCATAACATTAGCCTTACCGGGGGAAATAATGCACACTCATATCATAATCCTTATGGAGTCCTAACTACCTTCTTGTTATCCTCAATTCACACCTATCATGTTTAACAAACAACCTCTTATCTCCCAATACTTGCAACACTACCCCAAATGACTCACAAGCTCTAAATAAATCAACGCTCCACTACTAAAGGCCACCTCAAACATGTCAAGGTAGGGTTTTAAGACCCTATTCATGAAACCCATAAACACAGTTGGTGCATAAGTCAACCAAAAAACTCCACCAATACTCAAAATGCTCACTCCTAGTCCGAAAAGACAGTTAGGGATATCACCTACCCTCATCCTCACTTGGGGACAAAACCCGAACCAAAGGTCAATCTTACAGAAGTGACTAACCCATTATAGTAGACCAAATAGATCGCCCATCCTTAACCATCATAGTATAACCTTACGGGTTCTATACTCATTGGAAGTATACTATGTAACTAGCCAAACCACTGCAAGACCTCTGAACTATCAAGCTAAGTTCAACCAAGATCATAAGACAAGATTGTATGCAATAAGAACATGGGCCAACCCCTAGACCTTTCTAGCAACAATAGACTCACATAACCATTCAGGACAAAGAAGAATCTTACTAACAACAAAGGGAATAATGAGAGGAATAGGGACCCCTCAGAGCTTTCAAAGAATACAAAAAAAATCAAAGGAAGCCTCAACATATCGGTAGCAACATCGGGCGTTTCATCAACCACTTACCTCCTTTGAAGAGCATAAAACCGATTGTGCCTTGGGGCATCACTTTGAGGACAAACATCCTCACCTTGCCTTGATTATGAGGACAATCTTTCCTCTTATGCCACTTTTCACCACAATGGAAACAAGCATTGGCGTCTTTCAAACACGGGCCTCTATTAATCTTAGAACATGTTGGATATGTAGCATTAGGCATCACATCACCATCACCTCTACCTTTGGGACTTTGGAACTTTCCTTCAAAATAGGCCCTATTAGACTCTTTACCCCTTCCCTTTCTCATCTTTTCCTCTTTCAATTGTTTGACATATGTCATAAGGCGGGACAAATCCATGTCACTTATGAATGTAGTGGCCCCATACTCCTCACTCACCAAATCGGATATACCCATCACGAACTTATTTATTCTAGACCTTGGGTCGGCAACTAAGTGTGGGGAAAATTTTGAGAGTTGGTTAAACTTGCGGGCATATTCCCTCAAACTCATAGATTGTTGCTTCAAGTTCATGAACTCCATCATTTTGCCCTCTCTTAGCTCAAGAGGGAAGAACTGGTTGAGAAAATCTACCTTAAACTCCTCTCATAGAATCACATTGTTGTTCCACTTATCCTCCTTCCATTGATTACACCATCTTTGGGCCACCCCATTGAATTGATAAGCCGCCAACTCCACCTTCTCTTCTGATCTAACACCCATAATAGTCAATAGTTTGTATACCATATCCACAAGTTCTTGGGGGTCTTCATCAGACTTAGAGGGTTCATCCTCATGAAGTCCCTCACTCAAGATGTCAAGCTGGGAACGTGAGGGGCTTGGGAACCTTGGTTGATTTGATTAGTCACAGAATGAGCTAACATGGTAAGTGCATCCCGAAATTCTTCATGAGCCAATTTTTCTTTGGGAGAGCGAGCACTTCTTCCTCTTGTGTTAGACATAATCTAAGCATATCAAAGAACCATCATTAAGGGGAAAGCCTTACCCCAACTCTATAGCATGACATTGACCATGAAGAAGGAAATATTTTCTAAAATGTCTCATAGCCTCTTACTCATAGTTATGGTGCACAAAACATTGATGAAAAAGACTCTAATCGACGCAGTGTTTTGGACGCTGAGGATCATCAACAACCTCGTGCTCTAATACCAAGTCTGTCACGAGCCAATCTAGGGCTTAGATGTGACATGGCGAATGGGAACCCGAAGGCACCCCAAAATAGGCCTTTTAGTATATCATACACATATCCTTGGTCATAGAAGAAAAATAGAATAACATAAGAATCATAAACAAGAGAAACTGGAACTAAGGGAAAGAGTTAAACACTTGAATAACATAGATGAGTCAAAGCTCAAGCATAATACATAACTTGTCCAATAACACCTCTAGACATAGAACTTAACGGGGGACAAGATAAGTAATCAGGCTCACCCTTAAAGTCACAAGAATACAATAAAGGGAAGAAAGTCTTAGCATTACATAAGAGTAAATGACATCATCCTCGAAGTTGAGGACTTACCAAACTTGCTTGAATAGATGTTACTAGCCACGTAGAGGAGGATGATTACCAAATGGAGCTCCGGTTCCTACATGGTAACATCATGTAGGCATAGAATATACGTTAGTACATTTGAATGTACTTAAAATGTAGGATGAAATACAACATGAGATAGGCAACATGGGAAAAATGAATAATTATAAGCAATGAATAGCATACTAACAATATGACATGTATGAATGATACTTAAAGTAAAACTTGCTTAAATAGAACATATTACATGTGAAGAAAGAGACCATCATTTGGCTAATGGGTTTACCACCTCCCATCCTAGGTGATTGAGGTATCAACCCTTAATTTGGTTATTGAATGTACCACCCTCATCTAAGCGATTTAGGTATCAACCCCTTAATTTGGTTAATGGGGTATCAACTCCTCAATTTGGTTAATGAGGTATCCATCCCTCTCAATTTGTTTAATAAGGTATCAACCCCTCAATTTGGTTAATGAGGTGTCACCCCTCAATTTGGTTAATGAACATCACACCCTCCATTAAAATGGTCAATTCACAACATTATAGTGAAAAATACCATAGATATATATTCCTTTCATCATCATAAAGTCATTCAACTTATATGCCATGCTTTAGACCTTCAACAACTCAAGAATCTATAACTGGACATTTTACAAACACTTGGGAGGTGTATAATAGTAGTGTGAAACCATGCAATTCAAGAGTTAAATCATTCATGAAAATTCAACGTAAAATCACCCACCAATACATAGCAACATCCTCAAGCAGTATACATCATAACCCTTTGTTAAATCTCAAGATAAATCATAGATTCATAGCTCAAAACATGCTTAAACAGTCACAATTTCATGAAACCCCAACATAGTTGATAGTCAAATTCATAATAAGCAAGACCCATGAGTAAACCAACTTAGAATCATGCAATTTATGTAAAAAGGAAGCTTAGGCTTCATAGGTGAAAAGAACCCATGAATGAAACCCACATACCTTGACTTTGGAGAATTCTGAGATGAAGATTTGAATGGAGACCTGAAGCTTGGATGTATTCCTTAGGATCCAGAAAAGATTTGGACACTTGATATTAAGTGAAATTATAGTCTAAGTGTTTGAGAGAGTTTTGGGGAATGTCTTATGTGATATAGAGGTGAAATATGGCGAAGTATAGGTGTTTTTACATATGGGGAGGTTTAGGTCCAAGACCCAAAGGCCTTGGACCAGAAAGGAAAGGTTGTGCACAAAATAACACACTGGCGCGCCCCAGCCGCATCGCACTAGGGGTGCGCACTACACATTATTTTTCGTCACTTTGAAATTTTGAATTTTGCTATGGCTGTTCTAAAATCTAGTTTACACCCATTTCCTATTCAATTTCGTCCCCTGAACAGAAATATGAAGTCATATTTTTGAAATCATGCACAGATTTTGAGATATATGGAAATTATGATTACGGGCAATTTTGAGGCACATTTTCAGGCACTTTTTGTGTCATTTCAATGGTCAACCTGCTAAGAGCATCAAGAACTACATTAGCTTTACCCGGGTGATAGATTATACTCATGTTATAATCCTTTAACAGCACTAACCATCTCCTATGCCTCAAGTTCAACTCTTTTTGGTTGAATACATACTGCAAGTTTTTGTGCTTAATAAATACATCCATATGCCCACCTTAAATATAGCGTCTCCAAATTTTGAGAGCAAACTCTACAGTAGCAAGCTCGGGATCATGAGTTGGATAGTTTTTCTCACGCCCATTGAGCTTTCTGGAGGCATTTGCTATTACCTTGCCGCCTTGCATTAATATGCATCCCAACCCAACTCTAGAAGTATCGAATGTATAACAAAGCGATCAGCTCCCTCGGGTAGGGATAAAATTGGAGCTGTAGTTAGCCTAGTTTTCAACTCTTAGAAACTCTTCTTACAAGTTTCAGACCACACGGACTTAACCTTCTTCTGAGTTAGCTTAGTGAAGGGAGCTGAGATAGAAGAAAATCCCTCTACAAAACGCCTGTAGTAACCAGCCAAACCCAAGAAACTCCTTATCTCTGTTGGTGTTGTGGACCTTGACTTGTTCTTTACTGCCTCAATCTTTTGAGAATCAACTTGAATGCCTTCACAGAAATAATTTAACGCAAAAATGCCACAGATGATAACCTGAAATCACATTTGGAAAGTTTGTCATACTTTTTGTTGGTCCTTAAGGGTCTGAAGGATTATTCTAAGATGGCTGGCATACTCCTCTTTATTAAGAGAGTAGACCAAGATGTCTTCTATGAACACAATGACAAACATATCTTGCTACGACCTCAATACCCTATTCATAAGATCAATGAAATCCACTGGTGCATTTGTCAGTCCAAATGTCATGACCAAGAACTCGTAATACCATAGCAAGTTCTGAAAGTTATCTTAGGAATATCACTTTCTCTAACTTTGAGCTGATGGTGCCCAAATGTAAGGTCTATTTTGGATAAAGAAGTAGTACCCTGGGGTTGGTCAAAAAGGTCCTCAATTTCAGGAAAAGGGTACTTATTCATTATGGTGGTCTTATTTAATTAACGATAGTCTATGTATATTCTAAGATAATTATCCTTTTAACATATGAAAAGAACTGAAGCACTTGAAAGTGAGATTCTTGGTCTAATGATATGGGCTGAGTATTTTAGAGGGTATCTATCCCAAAGTCTATCTCCCTATTAGGAGGGACTCTAGGTAGATCATCAGGAAAGACTTCTGGGAACTCATTTATAACTGGAATAAACTAGAGATGGTGTCTCGACATTAGAATCTTTGACTATGACTAGATGGTATATCCACACTTTGGAAATTAACTTTTTGGCTTTGAGATATGAGACAAATTTACCCTTAGAAAAAAATGAGCTACCTCTCTACTTTAAAACTGGCTCACTAGGAAACTAAAATCTGAGCACCCTGGTTCTGTAGTCTATGGAGGTATAATAAGCATGAGGCCATTCCATGCCTAGAATGATGTCAAAATCTACCATGTCTAGCTCATCCAGATCAGTTAAGGTATCTTTATGATAAATTGATTCTGGCAATCCCTATAGACTCTTTGGGCTAGAATAAATCAGATACCCCATTAGGAGTGAAAACACTAAAAGGCTCAAAAAGACATTTTTGACTTATCCCAAACTTTGTGGCTACATAGGGAGTCACAAATGACAATGTGGCACCTGGGTATAACAATGCATGGACATTATAAGTAAAAACTTTGAGCATACCAGTTACCATATCTGTGAGTTTTCCTACTCCTTCCTGTTGGCCATAACATATAAATGGTTTGTGCCCCTGCCTGTCCCTGAGGTAGCTCCCATCTGAACTGGCCTACCCTGTGGTGCTGAAGAAACTGATTGAGATTTGTTATCACTAATGCTTTGCCTTCCCATAGGACAATCCTTCAACAAGTGCCTCACTTAACCAAATCTAAGACAATTATTCGTATCCATAAGGCACTGTCCTAGCTGAGACTTGCCACACTTAGCACAAACTGGATAACGAGTCAATCCTTGAGCTACACTCCCCTGTGACTGGCTGCCCTGAAATCTATGGTTCTATGATCCCTACTCGTTCCTAACCCTCAATGTAGGTGCACTAGTAGAAGAAGGTGTTGAAGATATCCTAGGATTGAAATAATGAATTATTGGCATTTCCAGCTCCTCTCTTACCTATCTCTTGACCTGATGTCTTGACCCTTTTGTTTCTAAAATCCTCCTTATCTTGCATTTTCTCTTCTTCCACTTGTCGCACATAAGTCATTAAGCATGCTATGTCCATATCCCCAATTATCATATCATTTTCCCTATCTCTTAGTAATTCGAGAGAGCCCTAACACAAATAGATCCATCCTAGTGTGCATATATACCACTATAATCAGAGCATAACAGGATAACTGAGTGAATTTGAGGCTATACTCCTGCACACTTATAGTTTTCACTTCAGATTCAGAAACTCCCTTACTTTGGCCTGCCTCAACTCTCTAGAAAAGTACTATCGCAGAAAGGCCTCCTCGAGCACTTCCCAACTCAAAGTTGGCGTTCTTTCAGCTTTACCTTCCTTCTATTAGTCAAACCAGAGTCTAGCTATTTCCTTGAGATGGTAGGCAGCCAACTCAACCCGCTTAACATCACCATTTTGCATAACAAGGAATACTTGATGGAGCTCCACAATGGAGTACTCAGGATCCTCCTTCACATTTGTAACAAAAGTGCCAAAACATGTGTTGAAAATGCCCAGAGTCGTAACTTCCATATATCTAAAAATCTATCCATTATTTCAAAAAAAAAATGACTTCATATTCTTATTTAGGGGGTCAAATTGAGTGGAGAATGGATCTAACCCGAATTTCATAGTAACTGTACCAAAACCCAAAAATCGCAATAAACGCTATTTAGGAGGATCAACTTTGAAGGGGCATATCCCTTAGCACACAATGAATTGAGTGGTCCACAACTACAAAATTAAATCTCTTTGAATTAGCTTTCCAATTCACTTGGCTTCACCTCATTCCGAGCTCGGATGAAGGATTTATGCCCATTTTTGTAGAACTCGTATGTGCAGAAATTGAAATTCCAGTGAGCAGTCCGTATTTTGATCCTATTTTTCTTGGCTGCGGTCCAAGACTTTTAAGTCTTGGGCCTAAAGGTTCCCACACTTGAAAATACATATACTTAGCCTTATTTCCCCCTCATATCATCCTAAACATTCCCGAATATCCACTCAAACACTTAGACTCATATTTCACCCAATATTCAAGTCCCAAACTCAACACCATTCTTCAGGATTTCTTCAAGGATCTCACTTAAGCTTCAAGTCTCCATTAAAGTATTCTTCAAAATCGTCTCAAAAGCTAAGGTATGTGGTGTTGAACTATTGGGTCCTTCTACCCATGGTTCTTAAACCCTCTTTTTACTAATATTGCATGATTTAAAGTTGATTTTACATGTGGATCTTGTATATTGAGAAATTTACTGCACAGTGATTTTAGTTCATGAAAGTGTGGTTGTTTTATCATGTTTTGAGCTTTAAATCTTGGATCTAGTGTTGAATTTGATGTGAATGTCTTGGGGGTGTTGCAAGATGTTGATTGATGGTTTTACAATAAAATTTCATTCATGATTTCATCTCTAAATTGCATAGTCTTTTACCCCCACTACACACCTCCAAGGTGTTTGATAAAATATCTAGTTATGATTTCTTGAAGAAATGAAGGCCCAAAGCATGAGATATGATATGAATAATATTATGACGATGAAAAAAGCTTATGTATATGATATAATTGACTATATGATGATGAAACGAGATTATGCATATGATAAACTTTATATAAAGTGTTGCATTAGACCATGCCCGATCCGGGGGGACAAGAGCCTGGGTAACCGAGGGAAGGGTTTGTACTTCTCCACCTAGTTCACTAACTGAGATGGGGGTTCGTACTCATCAACCTAGATAGGGGTTCGTACTCATCCACCTAGGTGATGGGGCAATATTATCACCAACTGTGATAAGTGTTCATACTTATCCACCTAAGTGATGGGCAACATTATTACTAACCCCAAGGGGTTTATACCTTGGAAATCTAGCTTGGACTCTTCTACACATATGATATTCTGTATGAGCATGGATTACTTAAGCATGTCTTACTTATGCATTGACCATACATATCATATTACTATATTATGCCTATTGCCTATCGCTATGCATTTTGGATTATGATGCTTATCTCTTTTTGCATTGCATCCTACATACTTAGCACATTCAAACGTACTAACGCATACTCTTTCCTATGTGATATCACCATATAGGGACCGGAGCTTTTATTGATTTCTCTTATGGCTAGATGGATTGTTCAAGTTAGCCTTTGGTGAGTCCTCCATTCCTGGGACAAGGAATATTATCTCACATAATATATTAAGATTCTCTTTACTTTATCATATACGTATGACTATGAGGGTGTCATGCGCAAAGTTTCGTTAAGGTGGACTGGTACCCATTGCCGATAAGGCTCGATAGAACCAACCTGTACCCATGTGCTTTTTGTACATATTATAAGGAATTTTTACATTCAACATGCCTTTAAGAAAGTAAACAGTAATAACAAGCCAAAAGGAAATGCATATGACTAGGCCGTTGGGGCCATGTTGTCTAAAGTATGAGACATGCGCACATTTTAATTTACATAGTCTACAAAGCCTCTAGATAAAGAAAAACATCTGATAAGGGTCGGGACAGGCCCCACCTTGACTAAGTATACAATACAAAAATATAAGCTCTAGACGCACAAAGCTCCAAAGCAAAGTAGAGCTTCGTAACAATAGCTGGATATTCTGCACTCTTACTGGGGAGAGCTACTAGTACCTGTATTTGCAGCATGAAATGAAGGTCCCCGTAAGGGAAGTCAGCACAAAATAATGTAGTGAATATGTAAGACTGGAAAAACTGTATATGAAGTAACAACTGAAATGAAATTATGCACTGGTGTAAGGATAAGAGACCACCTTTAGTCATACTGGGGAATCATGTACTTTATGTTCTTTTTATTACTTTACCTTTACTGTATAATCTGTTCACAACATGTAATACGAATGTCTAGCTGATCATTGGTAAATATATATCAGGATCGGCCCCTGCTAGGCTTTTCCTTTCACCCATAGGGCTATCCCCCATAATCGGATCGACCCTGGCTACGTGATTCTTCCACCTCTCGGGTTACCACCCATCAATAAGCAATATACTTTATTTTATCATTCAATTACCTTTGAGATGATTCTTTTGGTGGTCATAATATTGGAGTTGTAGGACAGTAGATCTAGAATGTGACATGTAAATGATCATATAGGACAATACGACAATGAAAAGTGTACGTTACACAAATAATGGAATGTGTATGAGATGAAACAACTCGTGAACTTTATTTAGGAGCAAGAACCCATGTGTATTAGTATCCAAGTATGTACGCAGATTTGAAGGTGACTATGTATGGGACATGTGAAAGCATGGAGACACGGTCAATAGTTGTGTTGGAGTTGGTAAGTGCCTTTATGTGCTAAGAAGGGATCTATATTTCATGCCAAATAATATGAAATCAAGTAGCCTTACATACCTCGTTGTAAGACCTCGCTATTACCTCGAGATAAACTTCCCTTCCTCCAAATATTTATTTACAATATAGTAGGTGATAAAGTAGCATTGGTAGCCAATAGATACATCTTGGCAGCCCAATCTCAAAAAACGAACAACACACAGGCAACAAGCGTATAATTATAAACCCGAGCATATTCTTTCAACCTTTCCACCTCTAATCGAATTTTCTAATACACATTCTTATATACATATCATGTGCAGCCTGTTTTAGTGTCATAACAGTCTTACAACATCCCACAAAGCACAATACATAACAATTTTACTCACCATATAAATAGGCAATATAAAGTTGCATCCCTTCGCTACATTTTGACGTCGATAATTCCAAACCTGTTCCAACATTAACCAAACAATCCCCACAATATATACACATACAAATAGTCCTAAGATAGTGTAAAAATATTTCTAAAGTATTTGGAGAAAGTGAAACAACAATCTCCGAGTATCAGCCAACAAGTTCCTATTAAGAGCACAATTACGATATCGCACAACAACTCATTTTTGTGGATTGTAAAAATGGTGCAGCATCCTTGTTATATCACTACCAAATAAAACCTTGTTAAAAACATATACGTTTCTTCATAGTCCAGCCAACCAAGAAGATAAAAGTCTCTTCATTAATAAGAAAACTGCGCAACAATTCTTAGGACATATGCTGTCCAAATATTTCAGCATAAACATAACCAGCCTAGTCTTTTCTTTGTCATGAGAAAACCATACTATTTACATAAGTATTCTTAATTGCCTTTAACCTCAAGGTGTAGGGCTTCTCCAAGAACCCTAAAACTCTCCTTGTGGCTGCTTTGCAAAGCCAAGAAAGAGTAGAGAGAAACTCTTATGAAAGCTAATTTTTTTCCCAAGTTAGAAATTACTTAAAGATGTTGATTTTTTAAGACCTTTTAAAGGGACTCTTTGGCCAACTTTCTCTTGAATTTTGACCACATAATAACACATATAATCAAGCTACTGATGCAGCAGCTTGGTCTTTTCACTTGGGCCTAAATGTGTTTCAAAGTTGATGGGCCACCCATTTTACTAATTTCTCTTCAGTTAGTTTAGGCCCAAATACTCAAGTGGGTTGTGATATACTTGGGAACTTCTTATATTCTTTTTGGGATGCAAATATAGTCCATTTATGATGCTAAAACACGGGCTAAAGTTACACCATTAACATGAACTTTATCCATAATCGGACTAGGATAGATTCGACGTTGGGCCTCGTCTCCGTCTAGCTAGCAAATTTAAGCTAAGAAGTAGGTGACTCACCTGCTAGCTTCCTAAGTCCTACAAGCACCTTACTTCTCTCACTTCATTTAAGGTCACGATCTCCTCAATTTGACTTAAAAATTGTATACACTCAACCCTCTTAAGTGTTAGACGTGCATATCGCCCTTTAATTTGAGATTCAAGAACTTTTAAAAATAGGTGCTAATTTGAGAAAGCCATATCATGTTTCATGTGCATAGGAAAAGTATATATAAGATGTGGGGTGTTACATCCTTCCCCCCTTAGGAACATTCATCCTTGAATATTAGCATAATTAGATAGCTTAACCATGTTGAACGCAATAATTGTTCAAACACACGTACCTATTAAGGCCCCAATTCTGCATGTTGCACTTCCTCTTTAGCTTCAAATATGTAAGGATATTTTGATTTCATCGCATCCTGAGCCTCCCATGTTATCTCGTTTGTTCGCTAATTCCTCCAAAGTACTTTTACTAAAGCTATTTTTTTATTTCTTAGCTTCTTAGCTTGACGATCTAGAATAGCAATAGGTATCTCTTCATAGGTAAGATCTTCTATAACCTGCACATCTTCAATAGGAGTGATACGGGATGGGTCACCTATGCATTTTCAAAGCATTGATACATGAAAAACTGGATGAACCATTGAAAGCTCTTGGGGTAGTTCTAATTCATATGTAACTTGCCCGAACCTCTTAATAATTTTATATAGCCATATGTTGCACGGGCTCAGTTTCCCTTTCTTGCCAAATCTCATAACCCTTTCGTTGGAGACACCTTTAAAAAATACTCAATCCTTTACCCTCTCCTCCTAGCATCCGCATATGATTTGTAACGACTTTGGGTTGTTTCTAGCCACTGTTGTTTTACCCTACCTCTTTCCATGGCTTGTTGTACTAGATCTGGTCTAAGAAAGGTGGTTTCACCCACTTCAAACCATCCAATTAGCGACCTACATTTCCTTCCATGCAAAGCTTCCTAAGGTGCCATCTTGATACTTGAGTGGTAGCTATTACTATAGGCAATTTCAATAAGTGGCAAATGGTCCACCCAACCACCTTTAAAGTCCAATGCACAAGCCCGTAACATATCTTCAAGTGTTTGAATGGTGCGTTCTGCTTGACCATCTATTTGAGGGTGGAAAGTTATACTCAAATTTACTTGTGTCCCTAAACTCCTTTGGAAGGTCTTCTAAAACTTTACAGTGAACTGAGCTCCTCGATCAGATATAATGGAGAGTGGGAGTCCATGTAGCCTGACTATCTATTTGAGGTATAGCTTGGTATACTCTTCAGCTGTATAATCACTTCTAACTGGCAAGAAGTGTGCTATATTTGTGAGTCTATCAACTATTACCCATATGCTGTCAAACTTTTGAAATGAGCAAGGCAACCTGGTAAAAAAATCCATATTGATCATCTCCCACTTCCATATTGGAAGCTCTATACATTACATATAGCCTCCCAACTTTTGGTGCTCTACTTTGACTTGTTGGCAATTTGGACATTGAGCAACAAATTCTTTAAGGTCCTTTTTCATGCCTGGCCACCAAAACATTTCCTTCAGGTCATGATACACCTTAGTTGATCCTGGATGGATGGAATATCTGGAATAATGGGCTTCTTCCATTATCCTCTTCCTTAGTCCATTAATATCAGACACACATAATCTATTTTGGCAATACAGTACTCCATCTTAGTCCACTCTTTGACTTACTAAGGCCAGATCACCAGTATTCATGATTGCCTTACAACTCAGAGCATCGGCTACCATATTTTTCTTCTCTAGATTGTATGGTATATCAACATGGTAATTCTTTATTAGCTCTGGCGATCTCCGCTCTCTTAAATTTATGTCTTTCTGCTTAAAAATATACTGCAAACTCTTATGATCAGTTTATATGTTAACATGAACCCTATACAAATAGTGGCACCATATTTTCAGAGCAAACACAACCACTGCTAGCTCAAGATCATGTGATGGATAGTTTTTATCATGTAGTCATAGTTGTCTTGAAGAATTAGCAATTACCCTACCATTCTGTGTATGTACACACCCTAAGCCAACTCCTAAAGCATCGCAATATACTGCATACCCTATCGGTGCCTTTTCGAAGCACTAGTACAAGTGCAAAAGTTAGTCTGCTTTTCAACTCTTGGAAGCTCCTTTCACATGCATCATTCCATTGGAACTTGGTTTCCTTATGTGTCAATTTTGTTAGTGGTGCAGAAATAGAAGAAAAACCTTCAATGAACCTTCTCTGATAACCTGCCAACCCTAGGAAGCTCCGAACTTCAATGGGTGTTGTTGGCCTTGGCCAATCTTTCACCACCTCTATCTTTTATGAATCAACCCTTATTCCCTCATCAGAAACAATATGACCCAAGAATGCCACTGATTTTTAGCCAAAATTCATATTTAGAAAACTTGACATACAACTATCGATTATGAAGAACTTGTAACTCCTGTCATAAGTGATTTGCATGGTCCTCTTCTGATCTTGAATATACCAAAATGTCATCTATAAATACTATCACGAACATATCTAAGAATGTTTAAATACCCTATTCATCAGATCCATAAAAACTATTGGTGTATTCGTTAGCCCAAATGACATAATAAGAAATTCAAAGTGACCATGGCGTGTTCTGAAAGCTGTCTTAGGTATATCTTTCTCCTTCACCCTCACTTGGTGATAAGCTGATCCCAAATCAATTTTTGAAAAGCATTGACACCCTGTAACTGATCAAATAAATCATCAATCCTAAGGAGGGGGTACTTGTTCTTAATTGTTGCCCTATTCAATTGTCGATAATCGATACACATTCTTAAGGTACCATCCCTTTTATGTACAAATAACACTGGTGCACCCCAAGGGGACACAGTAGGTCTTATAAAACCCTTCTCCAATAAGTCTTTTAACTGCTCCTTTAATTCCCGCAGTTCTACCGAGGCCATTCTTTATGGAGGGATGGAAATAGTTTGAGTGCTTTGAAGTATAATACCAAAATCTATTTCTTGTTATGGATGTAAGCCCAGAAGTTCTTCAGAGAACACATCAACAAATTTGTTCACTACTAGAACTGATTGAAGAGTTGGCGATTATGCCTCCATATCCCTTACTCTAACTAAATGATATATATACCCCTTAGATATCATCTTGTTGGCCTTTAAATAAGAGATAAACTTACCCTTGTCGCCCCAACGTTGCCTTCCCATTTAAGAACTGCCTCATTTGGAAAGTGGAAGTCCAGTCTCTTAGTTCGGCAATCTATGGTGGCATAGCAAGAAGCTAACCAATCCATACCCATTATAACATCGAGTTCCACCATTTCTAGCTCAATAAGGTCAACCAATGTTTCACGGTCACAAACAGTTACTACACAATCATAATAAATCCTTCTAGCCATAATAGATTCACCGGTTGGTGTAAACACTTCAAACGGTTTGTTCAATAATTTGGGTGTTCCCTTAAGCTTCCCGGCAACTAGTGGGGTGATGTATGATAGTGTAGAACCAGGGTCAATTACTACATATACATTGTGTGAAAGATGGACAATATACCTATGACCACATCGGTGAAGCTTCCAAATTTTGGCGACTTCTTGGAGCATAAGTGTGATTCTGGATTCCGCTAGAGCTAGTTGCCCCTCTAACACCTCTACCACATCCTGTAGGCTCTTGCTGACCCCTACCTAAGGGAGGAACTGATGATGATGATGCAACAAATAATATAGTATGTTGTGCTATACCCCCATACATCTCCTTGGGCAATCTCTCATCACATGCCCTGGCGCACCACACCAATAACAAACATCTGTTCCAATATGACATATACCTAAATGACTTCTTCCACATTATTTACAAAGCTGCCTTAGGAGTCATTTGCTGGCTTGTTGAATTTCCTGTTGTCCATGCACCTTGTCCCTCACCTCGTTAACCAAACCGATTGCTTCTAGACCCATAAAGTTGTGGTGGAGCACTGGTTGCAGTGTAGGAGGAAGATGGCCTAGGCAGTCTATTAGAAAATTGAGCCCTAAGCTCACCTTGGGGTGGTGTAAACTGCCTTCTAGACCCAGCCTTCTTGGACTGTGCCCTTTCTAACTCTTGGGTCCTTCTCCTTTGCCTCTGATCCTCTAATTTCTATGCAAAAGCTTGCATCCTTGCTACATCTATGTATTTATTCAAGGAAGCAATCGTACAGCCTCTAACTAGATACGAATTCAATATATGCATATATCGTTGAACTCTACATACCATAATAGCAACTACATTAGGAGCATACCTAGCCAGGGAATTACATTGAAGGCTATACTCCCTCACGCTCATATTCCCTTGGTAGAGGTTAAAGAACTGATCTGCGTAGGCCTCTCGGATCTCCAATGGTAAGTAATGGTCAAGAAATGCCTCTTTGAACTCCTTCCAGGTAGTTGGAGGTGCATCTATACCCTTAGATTGCTTCCAAGCTTCATGCCATAATATAGCCACACCCTTCAACCTATATGTCGCTAACTTAATAGCTTTTGTACCACTCACTTGCATAACATCTAAAGTGTGTTGAATTTGATCAATAAAGTCTTGTGGATCTTTATTAGGATCTGACCCAGTGAAGGATGGAGGATCCAAATTAAGGAAGTCATGTATCCTCGTGCTAGCTACCCTATTTACCCTATCTATACTTATAACTAGACATTCATGTCTCTGACCTTGGCCAGCAACTATATGAGTAAATAGTTGGACTGCATTTCTCAAATCCTGCACGGTAGCATCAGTAGGTGGTTCTGGGAATTTCACTACTTCCTAGCTCATCAGGAGCTAGAGGAGTTGGAGAGATCTATGACAGAGACTCATCTTGAGCCTCATTTCATTGTCTCATACAACTGGGTATACCAACTACCACTTCTTCTTCCTTCCCTTTACCTTTGTTTTTCTTGGTTTTCGTACCTTCTATACAAAATAATTTAGAGGTTAGAAATAATCCAACTATTAAACTTGGCTCTATGGCATGATCTAAAGAATGAAAAGGAAGAAACAACTCCTGAATGCCATGTAGCCTATTCCTTATAAATGTGGTGCAAAACACATCAATAAACAAGACTCTAAATAGATGCGGCTTTGTAGACTCCTTAGGATGACCCGCTCTACTACCACTATTGTCAAGCCAAAAGTCCCGTTAAGGCGGACTGACACCCGTTGTCGATAAGGCTCGGGAGAAACAACCTGTATCTATGCGCTTTCTATACATATTATGAGGGATTTCTACATTCAACATGCCTTTAAGAAAGTAAATAATAATAACAAGCCCAAAAGAAATGCATATGACTAGGTCGTTGGGGCAACGTTGTCTAAAGTACGAGACATGCCAACACTTTAATTTACATAGTCTACAAAGCCTCTAGATAAGAAAAAGTATCTGATAAGGGTCGGGATAGTCCTCGCCTCGACTAACTATACAATACAAAAATATAAGCTCTAGACACACAAAGCTCCGAAACAACCTGGAGCTTGGTAACAACAGCTAGATATCCTGTACTCCTACTGGGAGAGCTACTAGCACCTGTACCTACAACATGAAATGCAAGTCCCCTATAAGGGACATTAGTACGAGATAATATACTAAATATGTAAGTGAGGAAATACTGTATATGAAGTAACAACTCAAATGAAACTATGCACTAGTGTAAGGATAAGAGACCACCTTTAGTCATACTGTGAAATCATGTACTTTTTGTTTCTTTATATTACTTTACCTTTACTATATAATCTGTGCACAACATGTAATACAAATGTCCGGTTGATCAGTGCTAAATCTATATCAGGATCAACCCCTACTAGGATTTTCCTTTCACCCCTAGGGATACCCCCCGGTAATCAGATCAACCCTGGCTAGGTGATTCTTCCACCCCTTAGGTTACCACCCATCAATAAGCAATATACTTTACTTTATATTTCGATTACCTTTGAGATGATTGTTTTAGTGGTCATAATATTAGAGCTGTATGATTTTAGATGTAGCATGTGACATGTAAGTGATCATATAGGACAATACGATAATAAAAGTACGTTACACAAATAATGGAATGTGTATGCAATGAAACAACTCGTGAACTTTATTTAGGAGCAAGAACCCATGTGGCTTGGTATCCACATATGTATGCATATTTGAAGGTGACTATGTATGGGAGCATATGAACTTGTGAAAGAGTGGAGACACGATCAATAGTTGTGTCGGAGTTGGTAAGTGCCTTTATGTGCCAAGGAGGGATCTATGTTTCATGCCAAATAATATGAAATCAAGTAGTCTTATATACCTCGTTGTATGACCTAACTATTACCTCGAGATACCTTACTTTCCTCCAAATATTTATCTATAATATAGTAGGTGATAAAACTAGTATTAGCATCCAATAGATACATCTTGACAGCCCAATCTCATAAGAAAACAACACACAGGCAGCAAGGGTATAATTATAAACCCGAGTGTATTCTTTCAACCTTTCCGCTTGTAGTCATATTTTCTAATACACATTCTCATATATGCATCACATGCAGCCCGGTTTAATGCTATAAATGTCTTACAATAGCCCACAAAGCACAACACATAACATTTCTACACAACATATAAATGGGCGGCATAATGTTACATCCCTTCACTACATTTCGACGTTGACAATTTCAAATCTGTTCCAACTTCAAACAATAGTCCCCACCATAAATACACATAAAAAAAGTCCTAAGACTGTGCAAACAATCTTCGATTATCAGCCCACAAGTTTCTATTAAGAGCACAATTATGATATTGCACAATAACTCATTTTTGTGGACTATAACAGTGGTGCAGCATCCTTGTTATATCACTACAAAACTAAACCTTTTTAAAAATATAAACTTTAATTCATAATACAGCCAACCAAGAAGAGGAAATTCTCTTAATTAACAAGAAAAGTGCACAACAATCCCTAGGACACATGCTGTCCAAAAATTTCAGCATAAACAAAATCAGCCTAGTCTCTTGTTTTTCATGAGAAAACCATACTAAACACATAAGTATTCTTACTTACCCTTACATTTGATGTGTATGACTTCTCCAAGAACCCTAAAAGTCTCCTTGTGGCTGCTTTGCAAAGCTAAGAAAGAGTAGAGAGAAAACCTTATGAAAGATGATTTTTATCCCTTAGTTAAAAATGAGTTAAAGATGCTGATTTTTTAAGCCCTTTTAAAGAGAATCTTTGGCCAACTTTCTCTTCAAATTTTGACCAAATATTAACACATATAATCAAGCTAGTGATGCAGCAGCTTGTTCCTTTCACTTGGGGCTAAATGGGTTTCAAAATCGATGGGCCTTGGTTGCCCATTTTCCTAATTTATCTTCACTTTGTTTGGGCCCAAATAGTCAAGTGGGTTGTGATGCACTTGGGCCTTTTTTATATTCTTCTTGGGTTGAAAATATAGTCCATTAATGATGCTAAATTATGGGCTAAAGTTACACCCTTAACACATACTTTATCCACAATCGGACTTGGACAGGTTTGACATCGGGCCTCGCCTCCATCTAGCTAGCAAATTTAAGCTAAGAAAGTAGGTGAATCACCTACTAGCTTCCTAAGTCCTACAAGCACCTCACTTCTCCCACTTCATTTAAGGTCGTGATCTCCTCAATTTGACTTAAAACTTGCATACACTCGACCCTCTTAAGCGTTAGACGTATATATCGCCCTCTAATTTGAGATTCAAGAACTTTTAGAAATAGACACTAATTTGACTAATTCATATCACGTTTCATGTGCATATTACAAGTACATGTAAGGTGTAGGGTGTTACAGAAAGTGAGCCCGATTGTATGTCTTGGACCCCGCTATTGTCTATGTAGTAGAGGTGTTGTTGGACAAAGCTATGTATTTACGCTATGAGTTTATTTATCTCTTGACTCTGTGTTACTACAAGTTCTCCCTTAGTCCCTTTATCAGTTAGTTCCATTCTTCAAATGTCATTTAATTGTTTCCACGATCAAGGATGTGTAATGATATGCTGTGAGGCTTGTTTGGGGTTCCTTTAGGTTCCCTATTCACCGGTCACATCTAGGCCCTAGGTCTGGGTTGTGAAAATGATGGTATCATAGCGTTAGGTTGATATATCGTTAGAGTCCAACACACCGCATCGATTAGAGTCTTATTAATGGTTGTGTTGTGCACCACAACTATGAGTAGGAGGCTATGAGAGGTTTTAGGAAATGTTTCCCTTCTTCATGGTCTATGTTGTGCTTTAGAAGTAAGATAGGGATTTCCCCTCTAACAAATGTTCTTTGATCTTCTAATTGATCATGGTTCTTCAAAGAGGAAGGCAAAGGAAGGTAATTTGAAGGTTTTGATGTTGATGATTCGAGTTTCACTATTTCTTCTCTATTCTTTTGATCGCTAGTGGGGCTTTTTGTGTGCCCAAGTTGTTATGTGGATCTTTTGTGCCTATCCTTTTTGTTGAGTATATCGTTGCTAGGAGGTAAATAGATGTGATTCGGCTTTGTATTGCATTAGGTCTTGCGTTGTGGTTGTTGGAAATGGCATACTGGATTTGGATGTCATTATAGAAAGAGAATGGTTGTATGCATGTAGTTTTTTCATGGATGGTAGAACCCGTAGAGCTAGATCTCGAATCCCTAATGAGTCTGACTTTGAGTGGGAGGTTGTTAAATGGTATCAAGGGAGGTAGATCCATTTCTTGTCTTAAAGTACAATTGTTCTCTAAGGGATTGTATTTGTCATCTTGTGAGAAATGGAGGTGTTGAACCTAAGTTATTTTGTCTATAGAATTATTGTTGGTTGTAGATGAGGCTTTGAGTGTCCTTTCAGATATTTTGAATTTTGGGGTAATGTCCCTTGGTTTGACAAGTACACCGGGTATGCCTACAATTCTCATGAGTAAGATATTTAGTCCCTACTCTAATAGGTTTATGGTGGTTTTAGTGATGATAATCTGGTTCGTTACCTAATGAGATAGTGTATGTGAATCATTTGAGGGTAGTACTATGCGTTCATGAAAGAAGGTTGGGTTCTAAGTAGGTGAGATGGGAATTTTGGTGGTAAGAGGTTGTCTTCCTCGGTTGTGTGGTGCCCGGTGATGGTATTAAGGTGGACTTTTGTAAGATAAAGATGATTAGGTGTTACCCTAGACCTTGACTTTCTGGTATTGGAAGCCTCTTGGATTTAGTGGGTTATTACCGGGATTGTGAGTAGGTTCTCTTCTAATGTTGCTCCTATGACTTAGTTGATCCTAGGTAAGGCCATGTTGTGACCGACATTTTGAGTAGGATGATTTTATAGGTACGAGAGTTGCTATTTCTTGTGTTATCCCTTGATGCTAGTAGGATTCATGTGTAGGTGGGTTTCATTCACAGGCTCCATTCACCCAAAAAGCCCAATTTTCCTTTTTATGGAAATTGCATGATTTCAATATGTATTTCTTATAGGTATCTATTATTATGAAATATGAGCATGAAATATGTTGGATTTTTGTCAGATATTCTTGATTATGCATAAATATCTCTTTTGAGCTTATACTATGAAATGATCTTTGTCTACTGAAACTATACATGATTCAAGCTATGAAATGTATGAACTATTATCAATTTTTGATATGATTTACAAGTTATCCATGATGAGGTTTTACCATGATGTTGGTGGGCTGATTTACATGATTTTAAGGTGCATTGAGTTCACTATTTCATGATCTATACTCTTGCATTTTGCATGATTTGAACATGTCCTCATATGTGCCCACCAAGTGTTTGA
>JAABOM020069425.1:0-37801 GCA_011800125.2 Solanum clarkiae | reverse complement strand
ATAACCTTCTTCTTCTTAACTCTCTTGATCTCCACATCCATCACTAAAAGTCTATGTTGAGTGGAAACATTCTCACTTGGGATAACCTTGCAATTCTTACATAAGCTAACTCTCATTACTTCAACAAATCAACCTAACTCAATCGTGGGGGCACATGGGAGGACAATCCTATGCTCTGGGTACCCTTTACATACCTGGGATTAAAACCTAACTCAATCGTGGGGGCACATGGGAGAACAATCCTATGCTCTGGGTAGCCTTTACATACCTGAGATTAAATGATTCCCAATTTTCTTCAGGAATCTGGCCGTGGACTTTGAAACCCTCAACTTTCTCTTTTCTCCTTCTCTCAGTTTCTCTCGTTTAGACTTAGGAAAAATGGGTTTTGAAACTCTTTCGTACGAAGTTAGGCTTATAAATATGTTTTGGGGTATTAAAATAGGTTGGAAATACCCAAAATACCTTTCCCGTATTTAAATGAAGAAAAGTCAGAAAATTTGTAATGGTCCACGATGCGCTAGGGGCACGAACCAGTTTATTTTCGCAAATTCTTGGAAATTTCAATTCCTGTCCAAAAAAAATAAAAAAATGCAAAGTGTTACTCCGTGCCCCCTCCACATTGCACCAGGGACGAGGGCAGATACTATCCTAGCATTGATTAACAAAATTTATTTTTGGACTTGTTGCTCTTAAACCAGGTTGAGACCTTTTCCCACTCGATTTTCCACACTGATTGCAAATCTGGTCTCGAATTTTCTATCGGGCTTTAGAAGATACGTTATGCGCATGATTATGATTTAGGGGCATTTTGGTAATTTTATGAGGTGTTACAACTTTGTCATAAACACGTCATTTATGTCACGCCCTGGGAGGGTACATTAGGTGTAACTGGCACTCGAAGACTATTGCTAGTCCCCAAGAGAACCACTTAGCCCCATCACATTAGGTCAATCATTAAATTAGCAGAAGACATTCAAGAGATCAAGTGAACTATTAGCGGGCAACAAGGTTATCACTATGTCTATCATATGGAATAAGAATAAAAGAACAATGTCAATATAAAAAAGGAAACAGGGAAGAAGGAACTTCAACATCAACTATCAACTGTCTACGTCTATGAAGCCTCTGTGACTAATGTCTAAGAAGGTACCATGACAGGCCTTGAATACCATCATCAAAAGAAATAACTCAAACGGTAATAAAAGGAAGTATGGGCATCCTTCGAATATAGGGGAGGGCTCACCAATTCTCTGTCTAGGAATCTGTGAACCTCAACGATTCGCGTACTGAAGTCCTCTATCTACAGAATCTACATCATAAAATGATGTAACGCCAAAAGGGCATTAATATATGGAATGTACTATACGTAAAATAGGCTAAGTAAGCAATATAGGCAAGATAATATAGTATGACATCACCTTGTCCATCACTCTATCTTAACTCAGAATAAGAGACAAGACTTCATCATGTCATTATCAGTAAAGACTCATACTATCATATCAACCTCAGAGTATTATCAATATGAAACCTATCTGGGAGTTTCTCTAACCGACAACCACCACCTATGAGCCGGTAATGATACAATGAAGAGATGTCGTTGCCACATACTCCCACAACCTTGTCGGGGCAAAGGACGAGTCTATCAAGGGATCCAAAAAGTCTATCAAGTCCTCTGCGGGACAAAGGAAACATCTGCTTTGACGCTCCAATCCTCTTCTACGCTGTCCACATAGTAAATGAGTGTGAGTGTGACTCACTCTTACCTATTTCGGTGCTAATACTCCTCCCATGACTCGACATGTTCATAAGACTGTCAACATCAGGTTGGTTATATAACCAACCTCCCTCAGACAAGAACCTCCACTCATCTGATCATCTATCGATTCTAGGAATTAAGAACATTATTAAAGTTCCAAGTTCTATCTCTAAAAGACCTCAAAGGATCTCTCTCTCAATCAGTTTCAGCAACATTATCCTCAACAGTCACTCAATTCAAGACTCGGACCACAACAATCATGCATATATACATAGCACAGGCTCTAGATATCAACCCCTAGGTTCATTTAAGAAATTTTTAACAATTAAACATGTATAGATTATACAATAGCTCAATTAATCAGTTAAACAAATAACTAGAGTTATGATGATCATCAATTTAAGATAATATATATATTTACAACACAAGACCTGTCAACTATCAACCATCAACCTACTACATTCATCGGGGCACATGGGAGAACAATCCCATGTTCTGGGTAGCCTTTACATACCCGAGATGAAGATTGTACTAATCTTCAACAAGAATTTGGACCCGTACATTCAATACTTAGGCTCTTTCTTGCTTGTTCTCTCAAACTTACGCTTAGAACTTAGGAGAATATGGATTTTAGAAATCCTTCGTACAAAATTAATACTGAAAAACATATTTTAGGACTTAAAAATGGGTTGAGAATACCCAAAATACCCTTCCCGAATTTAAAAGAAAAAACGTCAGGAAAAATTATACTGGTCCACGATGCGCCAGGGGCGCGGACCAGTACATTTTGTGAATTTTTGGAAATTTCAAATTCCCATCGAAAAAATAAAAAAACCAAAGTGTTAGTCTGCGCCCCCTCCACGTCGCACCAGGGGCGTGGATCAACACTGTATCCGCATTAATTAGCGAAAATTATTTTCGACTCGATTGCTATTAAATCCGGTTGAGACCATTTTTCCACTTGATTTTTCATGCTGATCGTAAATCTGGTCTCAAATTTCCCATCGGAGCTTAAGAAGACGCGTTATGTGCACGATTACGTTCTAGGGGCATTTTGGTAAATTTATAGAGTGTTACATCATCTCCCCTTTGGGATCATTTGTCCTCGAATGATGAGTAAAGATAGAATAAAGGCACGAGTAACTCAAAACTCATCTCACTTCTCACTCGAGAACTCTCAACTACCCATCACTTTCTACATCTCTATCTTAGACACAAGAGCAGAATTAACACATCAACTTGAGAAAAGGAACTATAATAGAATTAAAGATAGGGACATTACCTTCAACATCATCGCCATTCGGCATGAATAAGTGTGGATATTTGAGTTTCATCGCTTTCTCAGCTTCCCATATAGCTTCCTCAATGAATTAATTCATCTATTTGAACTTTGACGGAGGCTATCTCTTTGTTTCATAGCTTATGAACTTATCGATCAAGGATCTGGACTGGAATTTCCTCATAGGAAAAGCTATCCTTACTCCTGTACTCTCAACGGGAATTTCTAAGGAAGAATCTCCCAAACACTTCTTCAGCATCGAAACTTGAAACACCGGATAAACTTCATCTTGCTCGGAAGGCAAGTCTATCTCATAAGTAACCTTCCCAACCCTCCTCAAATTTGGTAAGGTCCGATATAGCGTGGACTCAACTTTCCCTTCTTACCAAACCTCATGACAACTTTCATGGGTGACACCTTCAAGTACACCCAATCATCCACCTCAAACTCCAAGTCTCGTCTCCTCACATCCGTATAAGACTTTTGGAGACTTTGTGCTCTCCTCAACCTTTCTCTGTTGATTTTCACCTTCTCCATAGACTAGTGGACAAGATCGGGTCCAATTAATTTAGCTTTACCAACCTTAAACTAGCCGATTTGGTGATCTACATCTCCTCTCGTACGATGTCTCATAAGGGGCCATCTGAATGCTATCATGGTAGCTATTTTTGTATGAGAACTCAATCAATGGAAAATGATCATCCCAATTCCCTTTGAAGTCAATGACGTAAGCTCTTAACATATTTCTAAAGTCTGAATGGTGCGCTCTACCTATCCATCTGTCTAAAGGTGAAAAGTTGTGCTAAGATTTACTTTCGTACCCAATCCCTTCTGAAAAGATCTACAAAATTGGGAGGTGAATTGAGCTCCTTTGTCCGAGATGATGGATTAGGGAACTCCATGATACCTCATAATCTTAGGAATGTATTGTCGAGAAATACTCCTCAGTCGTATTAGTTATCTTGACAGCTAATAAGTGGGCTAATTTAGTTATCCTATCCATAATTACCTACATCGAATCATGCTGCTTTCGGGATCTTGGTAAAGCGATAATGAAATCCATGTTGATCATTTCCCATTTCCACTCAGGAATTTCATAGCTCTGAGCCAATCCACATGGTCTATGATGTTCAACTTTGACTTGTTGACTATTAGGGCACTTAGAGACAAATTCAGCAATGTCCTTCTTCATTCCTTTCCACCAATAGACTTCTCTCAAGTCGGGGTACATCTTGGTGGAACCAGGATGGATAAAATATCCAGAACTATGAGCTTCGTACATGATCCTCTCTTAAACACCATCAATATCAGGCACACACAATCTATTGTGGTATCTCAACACTCCATCTCCCTATTTGGAGAAAACCATCACCTTTTGCTTTTGAATCGCTTCCTTCAATTAGAACAAGACAGCATCTTGGTCTTACTTTTCCTTCACTTATGACATTAAGAACGAAGAAGGCCCATTTTAAACATTGACCCCACCCTCATTGTTTTCTTCAAGTTGCACTCCTAATCGAGCTAATCTATGAACCTCCTTAGCTAATTCTTTCTTCCCATCCTCGCCTTAATTTTACACTTCATTTTGCTTTTAATCTCACTGTAAGGCATTTTTTTTCTTTATCTTGTACCTGACACATGATTTTCTTCTTTTTCTCCTCATTCCCAACTCACCCCCTTATTTTTATGATTTTATCCCTACACTGGCCACCCTTAACTTAGGATTTTAGCCTATTTTAAAGTATACAATATCTATTCCGCAAACCAGGGCCACTTTTGATAGCCACCCTCAACTTAGGATTTTCGCCTCAATCAAGGTTCACAATACTCAAGGAAAGACCAGAGCCAAATTCAAGGTTTATGACTAGACAAGGCTAAGGTAATTAGGTATTTTTGAAAGAATTGGTTCATGTAAGACTCAAATATTTGGAACAATGGATAAAACATCATTTGCTTGATTATTTTAGGCAAAAGTGGTCTGATTTAAGAACAAAGACCTAAGATCCCTTCCTGATCCATTTAATCTACAATCTAATGTAAAGTAACAGAGCAAATTCTGAATTAGCACAAAAATGCACGAATCTGGCAAAATAAGCTCGCACTCACATGACATTTCAATACATTGTTAACAAACAACTCACTGATCATGCTTCATGTGTCAAATTACCCTTATCAAAACAACAATTGCCAAACACCCAAACATCAATGGTTGCCATTCAACTACTAATAAAAAATTGTTGGTGCGTACCAATTTTAAAAACAAAGCATAAAAACATGCTATATGCCAAAAGTATTAGTACTACATGCCACAAATATTATCTAAATATCCTAAACGTGTCAGTTTAATATAAATTAAATATCCATGATGATAAAGAACACAATCAAGAAAACCTCGAGATCAAAATTTGGGATAGTTATGGACCATAAGCTACTCAGACTATACCCATAAAAAACGTTGTGCATTGTCCTCAATTTACCAAATCAAGCAAAAATAATATAGTAGGGGTCAGGATGAGCCTGGCCATCCCTCTCCTACAGGGTAGTCTCCTCAGTTGCTCCACTATGTACGGATGGGCCAATACCCATCGCCCGATCATGCTCTTGGGCTAGCCTTATCTCCTTCTCTTGCCTCGATATCCTTAAGACCATCCCGGGCTTATCCTTCGCATCCTCATCACCATCATCAACCATGGGGTGCTTTACACTTACATTCTGCTCAACTAGGTCCTTATAGGTGCAAGGGCACGTCCTGAGGGAAGTCTGTGGAGGCTTCGTGGAGGTGAATAGATCAAATAGCGGCTCTATAGGTATAGACTCTGATAATGTCATGGGATCCGCAAAGCTTTGCAAGCTCCTCATGTATGGCAGACAAATCAAATGGTTGGGCCTCAGCTAACCTCTTCTGCACCTGGTCCTCAAAAGCATCGATATAGGCATCCATCATAGAAACACACTCCTGAACAGTAGATATAGTGAATGCCTTGCATTGCTCTTCTAAGTCCGTAGTAGTCTGCCAGATCCAAGGCCTGTGCCACTGAAGAAGCTTCGACAACTAGGCCTCAGCCTGTGATAGATGTTGCGTCATAACCTGAATCAAAATCGTAGACGCATAAACCATGCTCAGTGTAGAAGTCTATGAAGTACTAGCCTCTGGTGCAGGAGCAGCTATAGTCGGACCCCTCTCAACATCGACTACCTCAGGCTACTGAGGTCTCTCATTAGTAGTAGCAACTGGAGTAATGGGGGTAGTCGTTAAATCCTCAGGTGGTGGCTCTAGAGCAAACATCTCGGGCGTAGGAGGAGGTTGCGCCTTCTAAAGTGCCATAGGGTTCTAATCAGCCTTTATCAAGCTAGGGTTTAGAGTGTGCTAGGCCGCAACTAGATAATCTAGATGATGTAATATCTCTATCTTTGGCTCTCGACAGAGTCTGTAAATCAGAACTGGAAATGGGATGAAGGTGGCCCGCTTAAGCGCCAACTTAAGAATCTGCTCCAATATGAGTCAGGCCCAATCTATGTCGTGGCCAACCAAGATGCTGGCAACCAATACCACTTACTCCTATGTAAATGTGTTATCCGCTAAAGTAGGACGAGTTCGAGATCTAATAACCGCCTACCAAAATTTGGTGGGGAAAGAGAGAGAGGCTTTAATAATACCCTCTATGTGGGTGGTACCCAAACAGGCTCTACTGCTCAACAATGTGATCGGCCACCCATTTCAACAACTCAATCCTCTGTGCCGAATCCTTTGAAAGCAATGTTGTTCTAGCATGCCTCACTCTCTAATCAAACTCAGTTGTCAATCTCGGGGCTCGATACTTGAGACCAACAGATACACGATGGATTGTCTCCTATGAACTATTGACCCACTGCCCTCTTACTAATACCTCTCTCAAACTTGAGTGTGTGAGAGGTCTCTTTCCCTTGGAAAGATTATGAAGAATAGTGGGTGAATAAGCTGCATAAAATTTCCATACCAGAAATGGGGCACATCCTCCAAGATTATCCGTCAACCACTTTAGCACATATTGTGTCATTGTGTCCTTCAGTCCTGAGACACAACTCAATCCATTGTCAATAGCCTGGGGCTTCTCATATATCCAACGGGTGGGTTTGCCCCTCTCTTTGGGCTGCATGCCCTCCAAAATTATAGCCTCCATCACCTCGACATCTCACCGATGAGTATGAGCATCCAATGTTGGAGAAGATGATAGTGCAACCAAGGATTCGGCATCTCCTCTATCTTGGGAGTCCTCCTCTGAACTCTGCTCATCTATGGACGTAGTCATCTGCGGCGTGCTACTCCCCATCCTCTCACTGCCTTTCTCATCAGACTAGGAAGGAGTATCGGCCTGAGCCTGAGTCTAAGTATCTCTGGCAGCTGCTGCTCTAGTCTGTGGTACCCTAGCCTTGGCGCTGCTGAAACATCATGGACCTCAAGTGATCCACTCGGCTGCGGGGTCTGCTCATCATCAGTCGACCATCGATGAGCGTCATCCTAAATGCATCAATCTTAGAGCGTTTTCCTTCCGAGGCCATAATTCCTACGAATTAAACGTAGATGAACCAAGATTAGCCCCAATAATTAAGAAAGCATAAGAAAAAACTGAATTGGATGAGTTGCATAAGGGAAATATGAGTCGCAAAGTAGTCCCATAATCCAAAAATGCAAAATAATATTGAAAACTTGAATGCTATATAAGACACATGTATGACTCATAACTTGGTTCATGAATCATAAACTAGTTTCGAATAAAGTTCCAGGGAGTAAATTCAAAATAGGCTAAAGTCTGCGAGACCTATTTACGACTTGCAGAAGGCCTTGTCTGATGAATACTTAGATTATCAAATTACTAGAGTTTCCTATTAGGGGCAATTACGACTCGTAGACTCATCTACGAGTCACATAAGACACTCGTGAACAAGAATTACTAGGTAGTTGACTTGTCCCAATTCATCACATAGACCCTAAGAAACAGTTCAAACACTATCCTACCATCATCGATGCAAGCAAAAAAACACTCACATGTTAAGTACATAATAACCCGTACCCTAAACATGATTTCACAAATTCACCAATCAAAAGAGATATAGCATCAATACCCTATCATTTTATCCTTTCTATTGGACTCTCACAAGATCGTGCATCAATGCTTTCACTATCAATCCATCAAACATAGACTCTTATATCATTCAGTGACATAATAAATAGATGATTTAATGGGTATAACAATGAACAACAACAAGTCCACCATTCTTAATTCCATATTCAATTTATCACTACAATCAAAAGCAACCCTACTTCAAATTCACAATTCACATTCAAGGAGGAATAGCAATATTAAGCACCAACTCATTAATAGTCATCAACTCAAATATTGACAATCAAGGAAAATTTAGAGGTTAAAACTAAACCGAGAAACTTACCAAGTGTATAGATGAACTTGAGGGAGAAAGGGATGATGAATGCTCAAGAAACCCTAGTTGCCAGATTTTTGTCAGAAATAAAGTTGGGTCACCGGAAAACGATTGAAAAATAAAGAGGGAAGGAAGAATTTGGAAATTTGGTAAATTTGGGTA
This sequence comes from Solanum clarkiae, assembly GCA_011800125.2. Taxonomy (NCBI): domain Eukaryota; kingdom Viridiplantae; phylum Streptophyta; class Magnoliopsida; order Solanales; family Solanaceae; genus Solanum; species Solanum clarkiae. Next base: position 29,186 of record JAABOM020069425.1, on the reverse strand, counting down.
AAAGTGGGGTTAAAATATTTTGGCCCTCTTTTTATACCTTACTGGGTTAACGTTTAAAATTTACTAGATTGGGAAACCCCGATTATGAGTCGTAGCTTTGTCTACAACTCGTAAGTCCTGGTCTCGTAGACCAATTAACACTTAGAAAAATTTAGAAATATACCTGGGTTCCACGAACTCCATTCACGACTCGTAGTTTGACCTAAGCGTCATAAAGTTGGCTCGTGGTTGGAGTGTACACTATTCATGCTGACTAGAGTTTTCTATGAGATGAAGTTACGAGTCATAAAGTGCAATACGACTCGTAAATCGAGTTGTAGAACCTGTATCTGGTGCAATTCTCAGCAACATTAGCAATCTTTGTCCATTACCTGCATACTTTTCATAAAATGCACTTACACCCTATGTGCAACAAATCCAATGTTAAAAATAACAATCAAAATACAATCAAACAATTAACTGAGAGTTTAAATACTGAAGATAAACTCAAAACTAAGCTGAAACTTCAAAAATGCTTGGGTTGCCTCCTAAGTAGAGCTTGATTTATTGTCTCGACACGACTTTGACATCTTGAGTACTTAGAATTCCTCAATTGCCCAAACCTTGCTTTTCAGCTCATCTAGATTCTTCATATGCTAGCGGATATCAAAAACCTCTTCTTCATCATTCACCCTAAATCTGATTTGTCTGGAATCCATATCCACTAGAGCTCTCCCCGTGGCTAGAAATGGTCTCCCCAAGATATTAGGGACTGCAAAATCAACTTCACAATCAAGAATCACAAAATCCGCAAGGAATATGAACTTTTCCACTTTCAGCAACACATCTTAAACTATCCTTTCTAGTTTCTTGAAAATCACAAGAGGCATCAAATTAATACTAGCACCTAAATCACAAAGTGTTCTTGCAAACTCTATATCTCCTATAGTGCATGATATAGTGAAAGCACCTGGATCCTCTCGTTTTTTAGCCAATGACTTATTAGTGATGACACTACAATGTTGAAGTTCTTTATTAATCTCTTGACTCACAATCCTCTTCTCAGTAACCAAGTCTTTCATATACTTTGTCATCTTCTCTAAAGCTTCAATTATAAGGATGCTGATTGATAGTTGCTTAAGCAAAGAGAGAAAGTGTTTGAACTTTCCTTCCTCCTCCCTCTTTTTAAGTCATTGAGGGAAAGGAGAAGGAGGCCTTAGGACGGTCTCATACTTCTTTGACTCTTCAACCACTTCACCTACCCCATTCGAAACACAATCTTCTTCTTCAACAAAATTCTTATCTGCAACTCCCTTTTCACAAACATCTTCTACTTCAACCGATATAGGAGGATCAATGGTACTTTTTCCACCTCTAGTTGTAACCGCCAGACATTGCTCTTTGTTCTTTGGATTTTGGACTGTGTTACTAGTAATGTACCTTTCTGACATTGATTCAATTGAGTAGAAACTTAACCAAATTGTTGCTCAAGCTATTTAATGGCCATCAAATAAGACTCTATCTTTTGATTAATGCTTGAAATGTCGGACTTCATTCCCCTTAGAGTTTCATCTTGTGTCTCGGCCTTCTTCAATAAATGGTCAAACATCTCTTCAATTCTAGAATTACTTATATTGGTATCTCGGTTTTGTGGTGGCACATATGAACCATTCCTAAAACCATCTCTTCTGCCTCTTTCTGCTTCAAGACCCCTATTCCTCTCATAATAACCACCTCAATTATCTCTATTAGCTCCTTCTCTGTTGTAGTTCTGGCCTTGGTTCCCTTGACCTTAGCGCCAATAGTCCGAATTGGACCCTTGGGCATTGGTATAAAAACCCACTGCTTGATCACTCACGAAGAAAAAAACCTCATCATAATAATTCTCATCATACACGGGTGCACATGGAGGTTGGTGGACTACCACATTCAATCTTTCCTGATTTTGCTTAATCACCACATCTATGTTTGTGTGGAGTTGAGTAAGTTCTTGCATAATCTCCTCATTGATTTTAACTTTCTCTAAATCAATATTTGCAGCACATGAACTCCTCATAGAAGCTCTCTCCCGTGCCCCTATGCATGATTAGTTTTGACCACTTGTTCACTCTGTTTGGCAATTCTTGTGAAAGGTTGATCTAAAAACATGCCCCCCATTATAGTATCAGCACAAGCTTGTCTATTTTCATCAAGGGCATGATAAAAGATCTCTACCAAAGTGTTATCTATGATCTTGTGGTCAGGGACGCTTCTCAAACATTTAGTAAACCTCTCCCACGTAGTACTAATCGAATAACCCAAAAGTTGCTCAAAATTATTGATTTGATCTTTTAACTTGACTTCTTTGACCTCAAGAAGTACCTTTCCAAAAAAGGCCTTCTGCAAATCTACCCAACTGGTGATCAAAATTTGTAGGAGCTTAGAAAGCCACAACGTTGCATTACCTGTAAGAGACAATGGGAAGACACGAAGCCCTACAACATCCATAGATAGATTTTGTGTCCCCATTACACTCTTCCACACAAATGTGACTTTATGCAAATGGCTATGTGGATCTCTAATGGAAGACCAGCAAATAACCTACGATTTTGAAGCATTTGGAGTAACTAGTAGAAACAGTTAGCTTTGTGTTGGCCGATAACAGTGGCAACACAATAGCCCGGTAACATCCATAGCCATAGGGTTCAATCTATATTTGTTCTATCGATAAGCATTGTCATTGAAATACAGGCTTTGGAATATTCTCCAAAGGAGGTGGATTTACATTCCTATCATCAACATCATTATTTCGATTCACAACTTCATTAACCGCGATACTGACATTTTCTTGAGTCATTCCTGTTGAACTTCATTGGATCTCTAAATCAGTTGGACCGAAGGGATTATCTTGACTCCTTGTGTTGGGCATACAATACCCAGTATACCCTGCAAATGAAGAAACCAAAAACAAAAAAAAAAATTAAATACAAGGGAACTAAGAAATTAACACTCGAATTATACTACTAGCGAATTCAATCAAATCTCCCGTATTCTCAGCAATGACGCCATTTTCTTTGATCACACTCAAGTTAAACCTCTCTTTTGAGGACAAAGTGATCATTATCAAAGTAATAAACCTAACCAAGGTTAGGGTCAAATACCACAGAGAATACAGAGACTCTCCAAATCGTTTCACCACTAAACAATTCAAGTATTAACTAATTTAATTTATCAAAAAAGTGGGTTGCAATGATTGATAAGAAATTAAACTAAATAAACTAAAATGGAAGATAATCAATAATAGAGAGCAACTTGAATATTGTGTTCCCCATGATTAACTAACTCAATATCCCTGGATATCACAACTCTCAACTGAAATATCGCAGACAAGACGGTAATTTAAGTTCTTCCAACCCTTTGGTCAAAGGTGAAGGTCAAATTTTACTATGGGACTTGGCCCATCTTCATAGTGTGCTATACTAACCATTGCCCATAGTCCCAGTCAACCTTCCCTTGGCCTAGTTCGGTTGATTAGACGAAAACACATCATTGAATCCTGTTAATCAATCTCTTTTCCTATTCATTACCACCTGGATCAGGAAGGTAACACTAGGGGAGTTCTAATATTGGACACCACTAGAAAATATGCAATATGAAGATAATTAATTAATACATGCAAATACTCATTCTAAGAATTGCAAATAATTTGGGTGTATTTGGTTAGATCTTCATGGTTCCTATAATTCCAAGTTGTGGGTTTAGCTACTCATCCTATGGGTAGATAAAGAAACTATGAATTGAGAAAACATAATCAATCTCTTAACCAAATAGATTGAACAACAAGCAAACCCAATTTTTATTGAGAATTACAAGGTTAAAAGATACAATGAATCCACAAGTGTATTCTCTTCTCCAATATTTAGTCTCCAAGTATAAAACTCTAAAATGCTCTATTGATGTTCCCTATTCTATTCTGCTATCCTTCTTTACTAAAAAATAACCTAATTATACTATTTATAGTATCTACAAACAAGTCAAAAAAATATTAGAAAAATTGATCGGCGTCTTCTACAACTCATAGTTATGACTCATAACTAAGTTTACGAGTCGTAATCGAGATTTTGTATTCAGCATCTTAAATCTTGGACTTCTCTGTTATGGATCTACTTTACGAGTCCTAGTCTGATCTATGAATTGTATTGCTTTCTCATAGACTTCACATGCATCTTTTGGTACATCTATGGAATCTCCACGAAGCCTCTCTATATGACTCGAAGAACGATCTACAACTCGTATAGGGATCTCGTATAGCTGAACTTCAGACTTTTATTCAATACTATAAATCTTCACAAAACTACCTTTACGACTCGTAGAAGGCTCTACGACACGTAAAGGGTCTCGTAATGTCCTCAAAAACCAGAAAAGTTTGCAACTTTTCCAAAATCATGCTAATCATGTTTTTCTATAAAAACAAACAAAAAACATATAAAAACCACAAAAGTTGCATTGAGAACACACAAAATCCCAAGTTTTAGGCATCGAATGTGTTGTATTTTGACAGCACATCAACTCCCCAGAGTATAAAGTGCGATTCTGGACTCCACTAGAGCTAGTAACACCTCTACCACAACATGTAGATGCTTTTTGACCCCTACCTAATGGAGGAATTGATGATGATGATGCAACAACTGACCTAGTACGTTATGCTATATCACCCATGCATCTCCTCGGGTAATCTCTCATTATATACCCTGGCACACCACACCAATAACAAGCATCTGTACCAACATGAAATGTACCTAAATGAATCCTCCCACATTATTTGCAAGGTTGCCTAGGAGGCAATTGTTGGCTTGCCAAATATCTTGTTATCTGTGCACCTTGTTCTTTAATTCTTTGACCAAACTAATTACTTCTAGAACTTTGAATTTGGGGTGGAGCACTAGCTGCAGAGTAGGAGGATGATGGCTTAGGAGGTTTGTTAGAAAACCAAGGCGTAAACTCACTTTAGGATGGTGTAAACTGCCCCGTAGATCTATCCCTCTTGGATTGCCCCTTTTCTAAATTTTGTGTCCTTTTTCTTTGCCTCTGATCCTCATGTTTTTGTGTAAAAGCTTGCATCCTTGCTATGTCCATGTCCTTATTCAAAGAAGCAATGGTACAGTCTCTCATCAGATACAAATCCAATATATCCACATATCGATGAACTATATCTATCATAGTAGCAACTACACTAGGAGCATACTTGGCCAGGGAATTAAATTGAAGGCTATACTCCGTCATACTTAGTTTCCCTTATAAAGATCCAAGAAATGATCTGCATGGGCCTCTCAGATCTCTAATGGCAAGTAATGGTCAAGAAATGCCTCTTCGAACTCCTTCCAGTTAGTTGGAGGTACATGTATAGCCATATCCTTCAATCTATATGTTGCTAGCTCAATGGCTTCTGTACCACTTATATACATAACATCCAAGGTACATTGGATTTGGTTGATAAAGTCTTGTGGATCTTCATTAGGATCTGACCCGGTGAAGGATGGAGGGTCTAAATTAAGGAAGTCACGTATCCTCATGCTAGCTGCCCTATTCGCACCACCTGCACCTATAACTGGGCCTTTTTGTCTTTGACCTTGTCTAACAAATATATGAGTCAATAGTTGGTCTGCATTTCTATGATCCTGCACGGTGGCATTGGTAGGTGGCTCTGGGAATTTCACTACTTCTTGGTTCATCAAGAGCTAGAGGAGTTGGAGATGTTTGTGATAAAGACTCATCATGAGCCTCATTTTGTTGTCTTACCTGACTGGATATACCAACTACCACTTCTACTTCCTTCCTTTTGCCTTTATTTTTCTTTATTTTTGGCATACTTTCTGTAAAAAAAAAAAAAACAATTTAGAGGTTAGATGAAATTCACCTGCAACACTTGACTCTATGGCACAATCTAAAGAATGAAAAGAAAGTGACAACTCCTAAATGACATGTAGCCTCTTGCTTATAAATGTGGTACACAACACATCCATAAACAAGACTCTACATCGGTATGGCTTTGTAGACTCCCTAGGACAACCTTCTCTGATATCACTTTTATCACGCCTAAGCTCACAAAGCAAAACATATGAAAACTCTACACAACACACAAGTAGGCAGCATAACATTATGTTCTTTCACCACATTTCGACATCAACAATCCCAAACCCGTTCCAACTTCAACCAAACTATCCTCAACATATTTACAGATAAAATTAGTCCTAAAGTAGTCCAAAAATAGTTCTAAAGTAGATAGAGGACGTGAAATAACAATCTACAATTATCAGCCCACAAGTTCTACAAAAGGTACAATCAAGGTAACATACAAGAACTCATTTTTACGGAAAATAAAATAGTGCAACAGCCTTGTTACATAACTACAGAACTAAAACTTGTTAAAGACATAAAACTTACTTCATAATCCATCTATCCAAGAAGAGAAAAGCCTCTTAATACATAAGAAAAGTGTACAACAATATTTGAAACACATGCTGTCTAAAATTCCAGCATAAATAACCAGCCTATTTCTCGTTTTTCATGAAAAACCATACTAAATAGACAAGTATCTTTACTTTCGTTTACCTTCAAGGTTGAGGACTTATTTAGGAATCCTAGTAATGTTGTGAGGGATGCTTTGTATGTGTTGAAAGAGTGCAAAAAAGAACATAAAAATGATACTTTTTGTCCAAGTTGAAATGGCTTAAAGGAGCTACTTTTAATCCTTTTTAAAGGGACCTCTTTCTTTTGAATTTTAAGCCTTACTTTATTAAGGTAGTGATGCAGCTACTTGGCCCTTTCACTTGGACCTTAATGGATTCAAAATTTAATTGGCCTTGGCTATCCATTTTCCTCTTTTTCCTTCACTTAATTTGGGCCCAAATCGTCAAGTGGGTTGTGAATATTCTTGGACCCTTTTTCTATTCATATTGGGCCGTAAATATTGTCACTTTATGATTCTAAAACATGGGAAAAAATTCTACCCTTAACTTGGGCTTTATTCATTATCAGATTTGGACAGATTCGGTGTTGGGCCTCGTCTCCATCTACCTAGCCTGTTTAAGATAACACGTAGGTGACTCACCTGCTAGCTTCCTAAGTGCCACAAACACCTTATTTGTTTCACTTCGTTTAAGACCACAATCTCCTCAATTTGACTTAAGACTTATATACACTCGCTTATCTTAAGTGTTGGACGTAAATATAGCCCTCCAGTCTAGAAGTTAGGCACATTTAAAATTGGTGCTCCTTTTACTGATTCATATCATGTTCCATATGCATAGGATTAGTACACATAAGATGTGGGGTGTTATAGTTTCTAGATCTCATTCTATAGATTGAAAAATGATCCATGGAATAGTTACGGGTTGTGGTTCTCTCTCATGAGATCACTTCTATACTTAGCCAAAACTTTCAATTCTGGAACACCTCTTATGACCTGGTCCATGGGCCGTAACCTAAACCACAACTCATAATCCTTTTCATCTTATTCAAAATTAGAGACCCGTTATTTCTATCTCTAACCACGATCACCGATTGCGACCCGTCATCCAAACTACGATCCATAAGTGCCTCTCGTAGAACCAGGTCTGAGGACCTGTTTCACTTCCAAAAGTTTTGGGGTGTTACATATATATCACAAATTATTGTCTACATTATGTTATTAATTACAAAACTTTAAGAAAAACAAAAACAAATTTAAGATAAAAAAATATAAATAAAGAGGAGAGTGTGATAACTCACCATCACATAACAATTAAGAACAATACTAAATGTACTTAATAAAATTTCTTCATTTAATACTATAAATATAATTAATAAAAATCTTTAAAAAAATAGTAAATGACAATTTTATCGTCTTTTTTCAAAGAACAAAAATTTTAATTAATATTTCTAATTAGAACATTCATACTTTTAAAGTAATATAGATGTAGATTGGTCAAAGTTTGGCATATTATATTTTATATTAAAAATAAAATATTATGAAATATTAATATGGATGTTCACTAATCTTTTCCATGATGTATAGTTAGTCATTCGCTATTCCATATCATTATGGATATAACTCCCACACCGTTTAACCTTCCTGATAATCTTCACTATTAATATTACGTTATGACAATTTTTTGTATGCCTCTATGAAAATTATAAATAGAGACATAACATTTATATTGTATTCACTTAAGCGTTGGAATACTCTTATAAACATAATATCACAAATTACAAAGAATGTTAATGTTATAAAATCAAATTTGAGGTTTCTCGGTGAAATTATCCCTTATAATAAATATATTTTATGAGATACACCAGCACAACTGATTTTGTTTTCCTAATTAAGGATATGTTAAGTACAAATGATTTTTTTTTCAATTATTTCGTATTCAATTGACTCAAATTTTTAGTAAAAGATTTTTTAAATTAATTTATTTCTTTAATTAAAAAAATATTAATTGCTCAAATTCTATTTCAACCTCACACTTATTCACTCAGATGCACTAAGCTCTATCCCTTCAATCTACCACCTCATGACACAATCCACCCCATCCTTGACCAATTTGGGCCTCGATTAAATGCCGGGTTAATGTATGATTTCATTGTTAAATTTAGTTCCTAAGTCATTGTTAGGGTTAAGGGTTGCATTCTTTGTTGGATTGAGACATGAATTCGAGATCTTAGTATTTGTATAAATTATATTTAGATATCTTTGAAATAATGTTATCATTTGACAAACCAAACAACAAAAATATGAAAGAAAATTATTAAGTTTCCAACAATATTTTCTTTAAAAAAAAGTTTCTTCATACCAAATACACTCTAAGTCTTCTTAAATAAATTCTCCTCAAAATATTTGTAACACCTGGTAAATTTACCAAAATACTCCTAGAAAAGAGATGGGCGCATAACGCATCTTTTCGTACTTCGATGGTAAATTTGAGGTCTGATATGCGATCAACATGAAAAATTGAGTGGAGAAGTGGTCTCAGTTGATTTTTAGAGCAACCAGTCAAAAGATAATTTTTTTAGGCAAAAATAAATTCCAGAATAAGTGCACGACAGATGTCCGACGCGCACCTGCCGCATACCTATACTTGAATTTTGTCCAAAAATTTTTCAACGGGATTAGAAAACTCATTTGGAGAATTTTCAACAAAAAACCCCAAATTTACAGAAGCTCCACATCGCGGACCCCATGTCCTGAAGTGAACTTTTTTCTTTAATTTCGTGAGAGGCATTCTAGACCTTTCTCAACCCCTCCTAAACTCAAAACATGATCTAAATGGGTTATTTTGAGCATAAAAAAGGTTTCAATCCCTATTCTAAGTTCTTAAAAAAGCCTAGGGCTAAAGAGAAGAGAAGAGGAGCACAATTTTGAGGAGTGTGAGGAGAGTTCTTTGAGTATTGATTGTCTAAAAGCTTTACACCAGGTATGTAAGGTTAAATTAAAGCATGGAATTGTTCTCCCATGTTCCCTATTGATGGTAATAGAGGAGTTGAGAGTCCATGAATCCTCACACATGTTTCTTGAAATATTTTCTTGAATATTTTCCTAAAATTTATATTTGTTACATGTATTTTCATATGTTGATGGTCATCATAAATTTGTTTTTTTTTTTTTTGAATCAAATACTTTTCATGAGTTATTGTATAACTCTACATGTTATTTTGTGACAGCGTGCATAAATAAACACAGGGATGAAGTCTAGAGCCTTGACTTGAGTGTGTTGATTGAAATCTTGACGTGCGTATAAGGTTGAGTTGACTAAGCTTGATGATCCTATGAGTATTCTTAACTGAATTCTAGAGTGTTGTCTAAACGACTTCTTCTTAATGATGATCTGAGCCCTTGGGTTCTTAAATGAACTCTGAGTTGATGAGTTGATTGATGTTAGGCTGAAAGGCCCCATTTGAGTTGATTGAGTTGATGAGATGATAAGAGTCTCTATGAGACTAATTGAGATGATGAGTGCCTCTACGAGGCTAATTAAGATAATCGATTGACATAAGGAGTTTTAAGAGCATTAAGTCATGGAAGGAGTATCGAGCATCAAAATTAGTAAGAGTAAATTCAAATCGCACTCATTAACTACGTTGCCAAGCATAGGTGAGGAGCCATTACATTGAGGTTCCCTCTTGAGCTAAAGTCCCTGTAGGCAATAGAGGACTTGTTGAGGCTAGATCCCGAGTGGATTTGATTCGTTTTTACCTAGAAAGTACAAAATTGCTAAATTGAGGTTCACTCTTGAGTTCAAGTCCCTAAAAGTAATAGAGGACTTTTTAAGGCTAGATACCTCATAGATTCGCTTCGTTCTTTACTTGGCAAGTACGAAATGGTTATGGCAACATCAGCGAGATTGTTGTACAATCACTGGTTCATAAATGATTGTTGTCGGACAAGAGAAACTCCTAGATAGTCCCCACATTGAGTACTCTGAGTCGAAAAGAGTTGAGTTGAGTTGAGTTGAGTTGAGTTCTATTGAGTTAAGTTAAGTTGAGTTATGTTCCACTGAGTGGAGTCTGAGTTGATTTGTGAGGTTTGATTGATTGATGGGTCACTTATCTACTCTTCATTCTTACTTTAAATAGACATTTGACATTTTGATTGAGTACACTTTGAGTTGATATTATTTCTATATTATTCTACCTGTTTCTATTTTATTCATCCATTTTACATACTCCGTACATCATTTATGATGCAGAGGCAAGTACTAGAGATTGTCAACAGGCACATCGTTAAGTATCTGAGCCTTCAGCTTAGTTAGTGAGTCTCCTTTACTTTGGAGGTCATTATTTTATTTTCATCTAGCTTATTAGAGTTAGAGTTGAGTTAGCTTTACTTCTGATTTGAGGTAGTCACGGGTCTGTCATTGGCACCACTTGATAGTGATAGAGACTTCATAGACTAAATTTGAGTAGCCCCCGCTCTATTCCAAGTTTAGAGGTGTATATTGGATATTATGATATTATTGTGTTATGAGCTTAACTCTTATGCTTTGCTTATAATCAAGACTTCCCTTGGTCCCATTTCCCATTTTATATATCTTTTGTTGTTGTTTACTTTGCTTCTGTGACCAAGGATGTGTGATTGATATACTATGAGGCTTGTTAGGGGCCCTTCAGGTTCCCATTTGTCGTGTCACGTCTAGGCCCTAGGCTTGGGTCGTGACAAACTTTGTATCAGAGCACTAGGTTGTTAATGGTCTTCGAAATCCAACACATACCGTCTATTAGAGTCTTGTTCATAGTTCTAAAGTGCGCCACAACTATGAGTAAAAGGCTATGAGGCATTTTAGGAAATGTTTCTCTTCTTCATGATCTATGCCATGAAAAAGAGATGAGTCCTATAAGGCTTATTCCTGATTCTTACTCGTTACATTTCAGAACATGTATCAAGCTATTCAGAACGGTGACATTTCCAATGTGGAGATTTGCAATGCTCTATGGATATTAAAAAAAGTTGTGACTGCCCAACTTAACCAAACTGTGGCACCCTTGAGAGCTGAAATGTTAAGAAATGTTAAGAAGGGGGATAAAAAGGCCAAGAGAGCCTGAGTTGAGGGTGGTTCATCTACTACTAGACTACTGATGCCCAAATGCCCAAAGAAAAGGACTCTTTTTGCCACTTGTCAAAGGTGTGGTAAGAAACATCAAGGAAAGTGCTTGGCAGGAATTGCGGATTATTTCAAGTGTGGCAGTGTTGGGCATAGGATGAGGGATTTCCCGGTGGCCTCAAAGGAAGGGAGAAGGAGTAATTTGTAGGGAGGCTCCCATATGCTAAGCCCAATGGCAATGGATGGATAACCCGTCCTAGGTGCCTGAAATATGGGTGAAATCATAGTGGCACACTTTTGAGGAACACGGGTGCATGCTTTAGGTGTGGCAAGATGGGCCACAAGATTGGTGACTGTCTATATGTTCAAACGAATTGTAAGGTTGTTAGTGTTCAAGCTTCTCCTCCATGCCACAAGTATGGGAAAAACCATCTGAGAGATTGTTTGGCTGGTTCGAGTGCATGTTTTGAGTGTGGTGCAAATGATCACAATGGGTTACTAAGGACTATGAGGATGACTATCTATGTGTGCAACCATAACCCTCTAGAGGTCACAAGACTTGGCATGGTGCTTCAAAGGTATGTTAAAGGTTTTTGATTTTTATGTATATGCATTGATAGACCCTGATGCCACTCTTTCTTTTATTACTCCTTTTGTTGCCAAAAAAAGCTTCATGTTAGTCCCAAATTGTTGTATGAACCTTATCAAGTGTCTACCTCCGTTGGTGAGTCCATTTTTAGTAGAAGAGTCTATAGAAATTATTCCGTATTCATTTTGCATAAAATCTTGCCTTGTGATTTTGTTGAATTAGAGATGGTGGATTTTGATGTCACTCTTGGGATGGATTGGTTGCATGCATATTATGCATCTATTGATTGTAGAACTCGTAAGGTTAAATTCCAATTCCCTAATGAGCCCGTCCTTGAGTAGGAAAGTCGTGATGTGGTGGTCAAGGATAGATTCATTTCTTTCCTTAAAGCCCAAAAGTTGATTTCTAAGGGTTGTCTCTATTATCTTGTGAGGGTTAGAGATGTTGAGCCCTAAGTCATTCCTATCAACTCGGTTCTAGTGGTTAATGAGTTTCTTTATGTATTTCTCGATGAGTGTCCTGGTGTCTCTCCCAAAAGGGAAATAGATTTTGGTATATACCTCCTTCCCGATACTCAACCCATTTTTATTCCCCCTTACCATATGGCCCCAGCGGAGTTGAAGGATAAATTGAAGGATATGTTGGAGAAGGTTTCTTAAGGCCTGGTAAATCACCTTGTGGTGCACTGGTATTGTTTGTGAAGAAGAAGGATGGTTCTCTTAGGATGTAAATAATTACTTAATAGAGTTACCATAAAGAAAAGTACCCTTTACCAAGGATTGATGACCTTTTTGATCAACTTCAAAGGGCTAGTCATTTTTCTAAGATTGATCTTCGGTCTGGGTAGCACCAAGTGAAAGTGAGGGAGTTTGACATTCCTAAGACGGCTTTCCGGACTAGGCATGGGCACTTTGAGTTTGTGGTTATGTTTTTTGGGTTGCCTAATGCACCCACTATATTTATGGATTTCATGAATAGAATCTTTAAACCCTACCTTGACTTGTTTGTGATTGTTTTTATTGATCATATCTAGATTTATTCCCATAGTGAGGAGTAGCAAGTGGATCACTTGAGGATGGTGTTGCAAATCTTGAGGGAGGAGAGGTTGTATGCAAAATATGAGAAATGTGAGTTTTGGTTGAAAGAGGTTGAGGTTGCATTATTGGGACATGTGGTGTTGGGTGATGGTATTAAGGTGGATCCTAAGAAGATAGAGGTGATTAGAAATTGGCCTGGACCTTTCACTCCATTGGACATTAGAAGTTTCTCGGGTTTGGCAGGTTATTACCAGAGGTTTGTGAATAGTTTCTCTTTTATTGCTTCTCCTATGACTAAATTGACACAAAAGAACGCAAAATTTGTGTGGGCCGATAAGTGTAAAAAAGTTTCCAAATGTTGAAAGAGAAGCTTGTCTCTGCCCCTATCTTGACTCTACCGGAAGGGTTGGAAGGATTTGTTGCATATTGGGATGCCTCAAGAATTGGTTTGGGGTGTGTTTTGATGCAAAGTGATATGGTGATAGCATATGCCTCTAGGCAACTTAAGGTGCATGAGAAGAATTATCCCACCCATGATCTTGAATAGGCGGTCGTGGTGTTTGGTTTGAAAATTTTGAATCAATACTTGTATGGGGTTTATGTTGATGTGTAAACTAACCACAAGAGTCTCCAATATATGTTCACCTAAAAAGATCTTAACTTGAGACAAAGAAGGTGGTTAGAGCTCCTTAATGATTATGATATGAGTGTGCATTATCACCCTCGCAAAGCTAATGTTGTGGCCGATATTCTAAATAGGGTGTTTATGGATAGTATAGCTCATGTTGATGATGGTGGCAAAGATGTTACTAGAGAGGTTCACCGGTTGGCTAGATTGAGGGTTAGGTTGGATGAAGTTGATAATGGTGGTGTAGAGGATATTGATGTTTCTAAATCTTCTTTGATTGAGGAGGTAAAGGCAAAACAAGATCTTGACCTCGCCTTGTTAGAGTTAAAGGCCTTAGTGAGAGGTGGTAAAGTGGAGGTTTTCTCCCAAAGGGGAGATAGTGCCCTTCGGTACCAAGGTAGATTGTGTGTGCCAAATGTGAATGATTTGAAGGAATTGATCTTAAAGGAGGCTCATAATTCCTCCTATTCCATTCACATCTATTCTAAAAAGATGTATAAAGACTCGAGGTAAGTGTATCAGTGGGGTGGTATGAAGAGATACATTGCCAAGTTCATATCCGAATGCCACAATTGCCAATAATTGAAAGTCAAACATCAAAGGTCGGGTGGCCTAGCCCAAGATATAGAGATTCCTACTTAGAAGTGGGAAGAGATCAACATGGATTTTGTGGTTGGGTTACCTAAGACTAGGAAACATTTTGACTCTACTTGGGTTGTTATGGATAAAATGACAAAGTCAGCTCACTTCCTAGTGGTCAAAACTATTTATAGTGCCGAAGATTATGCCAGATTGTACATTCATGAGTTTCTTAGATTGCATTGCGTGCCCTTGTCTATCATTTTTTATTGTGGTGCACAATTCACTTCTCACTTTTGGAGGTTTTTCCAAAGGGGTCTTGGTGCTAAGGTTAAGCTTAGCACGACCTTTCACCCTCAAACGAATGGTCAAGCCGAGAGGACTATCCAAACTCTTGAGGATATTCTTAGAGCTTGTGTTTTGGAGTTAGGCTAGTTGAGATAAACATCTTCTACTCATTGAATTTGCTTTCCATAATAGCTACCTCTCAAGCATTGGTATGGCTCCTTTTGAAGCTTTTTATGGAAGGCATTGTAGGTCTCCAGATGGGTGGTTTAAAGTGGGGAAATGGATTTGCTAGGTCCGGATTTGGTCATGAAAGCCTTAGAAAAGGTGAGATTCATGAGGAGAGACTAAAAATAGCCTAAAGTAGACAAAAGTCCTACTCCAATATGAGGAGAAGAGATCTTGAGTTTAAGGTTAGTGATTGGGTTTACTTGAAAGTCTCACCTATGAAAGGTGTGGTTTGATTTGGCCAAAAGGGAAAATTAAGCCCAAGATTTGTGGGTCCTTATAATGTTTTGAGGAGAGTGGGTAAGGTTTCTTATGAGTTGGAGTTGCCTCTAGAAATTAATATGGTTTATCTGGTCTTCCATATGTCTATGTTGAGAAAGTGTGTGAGTGACCCGAGTGCTATAGTACCATTGGATGTTGTGGGTGTTGTAGAAGATAATTTGACCTATGGGAGGTCCCAGTGACCATTTTGGATGGGCAAGTTAAGAGATTAAGGAACAAAGACGTAGCCTCCATCAAGGTCCTTTAGAGGAACTAACAAGTTGAAGGTGCCACATGTGAAGTCGAGGCAGACATGAGAAAGCGATATCCATATCGTTTCCACTCTACTAAAGCCAAAGGTACTAAGTTAAGTCCCCTATATGATTTCAAGACTTAAGTTTCAGCCCTTATGTCATTTTGCATGCATTCATGTTTATGTGGACAAGTTTATGATGATTTTTGGCATTCATGTTGAGATTTTTGGAAATGATGTTTAAATGGATTTGTTGCATTCATGTCGCATTCAAATCATCATGATTACTTCTCTTATGTACCTTTTTTTGACATTCGGAGATGAAAGTTCCCAAGGGGGAGATATTGAAATGCCCTAAAAATGTGCTTTGAAAATGTCCACAATGATAATTTCTGTATATTTCAAAATGCATGCATGATGTCAAAAATCTGACTTAATTCTTGATCAGAGTGCAAAGTTGACTGGGAAATGGGTATAACCCCGATTTTAGAGGACCTGTAGAGAAAAATAATTTTTGCAAAATATTCTTATCTAGTGTTCATCCGTGACTAGACCGCGACACGGACTGGGCACAGATCAGTGTAATTTTGTCCTTTGTAATGGGTCTGCGGACCAAACATGGACCAGTGTTGAATTTTCCTTAATTTTCTGTTTTGGCCCAAGGGCCTTGGGGTGATAGCCCCATGCCCTCTTATGCGTGAAAATACCTATACTTAGCCATTTTTCAACTCTATATAACTCAAAACCCTCTTAAAAACCTCTCTAAGACTTAACCAAATATTTCATCCAAATCCAAGTGCCTCAAGATTAATTTCGGATCTCAAGAACTCCATTCAAGCTTCAAGTCTTCTTAAAGTCTACATCAAGGAATCCCCAAATTTAGATATGTGGGTTTCATCCATTGGGTCATTTCACCCATGGAGCCCAATCTCCACTTTTATGAAAATTGCATATTTTCAAGTTGTATTATCTATGGGTATCTTCTATTATAGATTATGAGTATAAATTATGTTAGGGTTTCGTGAAATGTTGATTTACTATACATGATTATCTATTTCAAGCTTGTACTATGAATGGGTTTTGTCTATTGAGACTATGTATGTTTTGAGCTGTGAAACAATGATCTATTATGAGATTTAATGATGGATTTCAAGGTATTCTATATGAGGGTTTTACTATATGTTGGTGGATTTATTTTTATTGACTTTTCTCATATTATTATACTCTTAAATTGAATGATTTTGAACTAGCATTATACACCCACCAAATGTTTGATAAAATGTCTTGACAAGGATTCTCAAGTTATTGATGATCTATTGTATGATTGATCAGTCAAGTGACTTTATGATGATTTTGGGCTTTCAAAAAGTTATTGAATTCATGAAAATGTCAGTGTTGTTATAAATTCCAGATTAAGCCCTTTTTCAAATGTTTTACCTCTTGTGGGCCTTTGATGTTAATGCAAGGGTAATGTTTGATGATGATATATTCTTATGTTTTAAAGTTAGGCTAACCATTAGAGGTCAAAGATGTGTTAGAGCTGTTTTTTAGAAATTGCTGAAGTGTGATTATTTCAATTATTCTGTGGGATTAGGCTTAGCACCGATGGATTGGATATGGCATGGAAAATCTTCATGAGTTCATATTCCTTTCCTCAAACTATGTGCCAACATAGGAGTATATTTTACCCTTACTTTACTAGTGGATCCATTTAGTGCACTTCTTAATGAAATCCTTTTCGAAATGGGTCATGTTCGCGTAAGGAGGGTTACTTCATACGAAATGGGTCATGTTCCCGTAAGTGAAAGTATGGTTTACCTTGGTAAGTAGACCACCTCTTTATCGATGAGGGGTAATCATCGAGATTCCAGGTTGTATCTCGCTTGGTATTATTCCTTGTTGATTGAGGTCTCGTCCCACATATGTATCATGTTCTATGCAAGTTGAATGATTTCTAAGGATGTTTTACTTCAAGCATTGATCATGTATGTCATATTGAGATTGTGCTGATCTATTGCCTATTACTATGCATTTTGGCTATATTGACTTGTGTCTTGTTGCATTGCATCTTACATACTTAGTATATTCAAACTTACTAACACATACTTTATGCCTACATGATATCACCATGTAGGGACCGAAACTCCTCTTGATCATCCCCCACGTGGCTAGTGAGATTATCTGAAGACAAGCTTTGGTGAGTCCTCAATTTCGAGGACACTATCTACATTCTTGCTATTTTAAGACTTCTTGTGTTGATGATTTGAAGTTATGAGGCTGAGCTCGAAAAATGTCTTAGCCCCCGCTCCATTCCAAGTTTAGAGGTGTATGTAGGATATTATGATCTTATTGTGTTATGAGATTGACTCTTATGCTCTTTTTATACTTAAGACTCCCCTTAGTCCCACTTCCTATTTTATATATCTCTTGTTGTTTACTTTGCTTCTGCAACCAAAGATATGTGATTAATATGCTACGAGGCTTGTTTAGGTCCCTTCTCGAGTTCCTATTTTTCATGTTAAGTCTAGGCCCTAGGCTTGGGTCGTGACATGGATTAAGTTCCGTTAGAGTCTGACAAGTCCCTATTTTATTGTCCTGAAACAATAGGAGTTAATCGGTTAATTGTCTGGAACCATTATGGATTCGAGTTGTTCTTTACCTGGCAAGTATGGAACGATTATGGCAACATCAGTGGGATTATTGTACAGTTATTGGCTCTTAAGTGATTGTTGTTGAATAAGAGAAAATCCCAAAAGTTCTCACCTTTAGTACTCTGAGTCGAGTTGAGTTGAGTTCCATTAAGTTGAGTTGAGTTGATTGATAAGGTTAATTGGTTGATGGGTCACTTGTCTACTCTTTGTTCTTACTTTAGATAGACATTTGACATTCTGATTGAGTATATTCTGATTTGATGTTATTCCTATATTATTCTACTTATTTCTATTTTATTCAACCATTTTACATACCAGTACATTCCACGTACTGATGTCCCCTTATGGACTATATCATTTTATGATGCAAAGGCAGGTACTAGAGATAGTCAATAGGCACATCGTTGAGGATCTGAGCATTCAGCTGAGTTGGTGAGCCTCCTTTACTTCGGAGTATCATTTTTTTAATGTTCATCTAGCTTATTAGAGTTAGACTTGAGTAGCTTTACTTTTGATTTGAGGTATCCATGGGTCTGTCATTGGCACCACTTGATAGTAATAGAGGCTTCATACACTAGAGTTGAGTATTGATGTTGAGATTTGTTGAACTTGCTTCTTTCAGACTAACATATTTTATTTATATTGCTTTGAGATTTAGATTGCTCATTCATATCTTTAGTCTTCCGCTATGTTTTCCTGAGTTATACTGAATGAATGAATGTGATTAGGCCAAGTGGTTCGCTTGGGGACTAGCAATAGTCTCTGAGTGCCAGCTACATATAGGGTACCCTCCTTGGGTGTGACACTCAAGCAGACTTGACATAACATAAGCGAGAAATTAAGTTGTTGACTTGAAAGAAGTGAGATATTACCAATATGGTGAATTGACCCTTAGATAAAAATAGTGAATTGGGGCGAAGTCATTAGATGAGAAAAGGGCCTAAGATATGTATCCAAGATGGTATATAATTATGCGGTACCTTAAGTTAATGATTCACTATGGGTATCTGGATAGTATATGTGAATTGTTAATGTAGAGTAGACTGATATAACCATTCATTATTACCCTTAAGAATTGGGTCAAAGGGGGGGTTAGCTATAGATAATAAGAAGCCTGTCATTATAGCCCATGTTTTCTTCAGTTAGATATATGTGAACATAGTAGATAAGTGTTGGTAGACTAAAAAGGAAGATGTTAGGTCATAAGAGCAACAAGTACAGGAAGATGTCTATAAGATAGAATAAGGTTAAAAATAGTGGATCCTTGATACAACCAGTGTATAGGTGATGAAATGTATCTCAAGAATTTTAAATGATGATTGGTCATTTCATAATAAGCTCTATGGAGTGGATCAATGTTGGAATTATAAGCTTATGGATAAATAAAGTCCCAATGAGTAACTTAGGGGAAGGCAATGGAGGATTTTAGTAAGAGAGTGTATATAAAATTAGGTTAGTCCTTTGGATTCCAACAGTATAACTGGGTTTAAAGTATCATGTTGATGATACGATTGGCTTCAAGATGATGACAATGGCCACTGAGCATAATGATAATAAGAATTCGTGATGGGTTGTGATCAGGATTCAATCGTATGATAAGGATATTTGATTACATGAATTTAATACGGTAATAATGACTTGTGAATCTATAAACTTATGAATTACTACTATTTGATGAGTGATATGATCTTATGAAAAGATGTAGATTGTGTTAATACATTGCTCGAAAATTAAAACAAACTAGAGTGAAAAAATAAATAAAATCAGTGAGATGTAGGTTAGCCCTTAGAAAGATACAAGAAACAAAGGCATTTATTCTGATGGTAAAAGTCAAAAATGTCTCTCGAGAGAGTGGAGAATTCAATTCAAAGACATGTGGTTCCATCTGTTCTGCTTTGATTATGTAGATAATGTTACATGTCATTGATTTGAGTTAGAAAACTATCGGATAATATTTTAAAAAAATCTATATATGCGTGACTTGAATATGGTGATAAGTTTTTTTTTTTTTTTGTAATTTTGAGTATGGTAATTAGTACATTGAAATTTTTATAAAGCATATGGTAAGGTCCATACGGAGGTGATCAATAATAATTTAAGACACTGAATTCATAAAGATCTTCATGGTATAAGTTAATGCTAATAGATAAGGGGAATTGAGTTATATGATTGGAGTTAGAATTCAAGTTCTTCATAGTGAATTTATGTTCATGGTAGTATATTTTGTCAACGTAAAAATTAGTAAAGTATAAATTGATCGAATTGTATTGGATGTTGAACATTTGAAAGAACTTATGCATGATTTGGATTGTAAAGTTAGTCACTTTTCATTATTAAAGGACCTAAGGAAGAACGTTATTTAAAATTTTCATTTAGAGTATAAAGAAAAAGAACATATATCATGAGTTATTGATTAAAGGATATGATTGGTGGGCAAATTAGTTAAAGAAATAAAAATCAGATATATTGAACAGTGTAAGCCATTTGAAATTGACATTATGAAAGGAATATGAGAAAAGTGAAGGAATACGACATATCATATAGATCTTTCATTTGAAGTTGAAGGTGATATGGATTTTCACCTTTTAATTTAGACATTATTACATAATATGAACCGAGTCAGTACAAACTTATTAAGGGCTTATGAAGAATGAATTTAATTCAACTGATGATTAGTGATGTGAGGAAGATGTTGCATTTATTTTGATTTGGATTATGCGAATTACGATAGATGACTTATGGGGGAACTGGTATGGACTTAAAGTTCTACATGATTATTAAGGATTTTGAGGCAATTGAAATTACTCTATTGTTGAGACTACACATACTATTATGCTGCTCTCTTGGTAAAGTAAGATGCTTCTGGAGGCTCAATCACTCTAGATATGGTAGAGTAGATGTTGCTTTGGAGCAATTGAAGTTTTTCAGTAATTCTACAAGTGTCACCTTGATCATACAGAATTATAGAAGAGTTACCATAAATACTTATAGTTGTCCTCCCATTATTGAGGTCTTGTTCTGGCTATATATGTTTGAATGTGGGGCATGTAGAGTCTAGCTCGATCTTTCTTAAAGGTTGTCTACAGTCTTTCTTATATTGTTTTTTGAGGTTCTATATGTTTGAATTTATCGCTTGCTAAGTGGTTGCTTGATAATTTCCTTTATTGAGTTAGAAAAATTCAATTTTCTATGATGGCTATCCAATGTCTGAAGATCACATTTTATAACTTAAGCTCGTGAGAAAAATTGGTTGTAAGAATGAAATATTGAAAAGATCTATGATGGTTTTTGCATCATGAGTGAAGGGTGGTTGGTTCAAATTCGTTTCTGATTATAGCTGATATTATTGGCTCAGAAGTTTATCGTGATTATGTGAGAAAAGATTCATCCAAGTGGTTGTGTTATGATCAAGTGGGTTTTGATTCTGATTGGGTTCATGAGTTAGTCTGTGACTTCAATTTTTATTTTTTATAATAAATATGCCAAAAATTAATCTAGAATTTTAGTTCTTAGTAGTTGATCTTGATAGATGATTTTAAGGAGGAGCTTAAATGGAGAGATGAACACCAACTTTAGAAGATCATAACTCAGGTTTTAGGTAACCTCGGTTATTCTTCCTCCTCCTTTCTTTTACCATTCAAGGATGAATGGTGGGTAAATTTGTATCTGATGTAATGACCCTCAAGTCGTTTTGAGAAGTAGAGCTTTAATAGATTTGTCTTATAAAATTTTTTAAAGAGACTTTTTGGACTATTCAATAACTTTTGTTATCTAACTTAGGGGTAACTTTAGATAATTAATTAGTTAATGGGTTAAAGTAGTAATTTAGTTAAAATCCTATACCACTTAGCTCATATAAGTAAAAATAAAGTAGTTAGGTTTATCATTTTTAGTGTGTCATTAGCGTGAAAAAGAAATAGATAAAATTGAGAGGCAGAAACTTACCTTTGAGGCGAGGGCGAGAGCAAGATATCACGTCAAATTCCAGTAAGAAAATTTTCTAGCTTTAAATTTCTATTCATAGATAGAAAAATAAATATTATATGGAATTTAAGTATTTAAATGAATTGGAGGAATCTAAAGATTACATGTTACCTAGGATAGGTTATTCTTTTGTTTAATGGGGGGACAAATACTAAGGTAATCATTGGCTAAAGAATCTCATTGTGTAGTAATTTATGAATTGATACTGGGTTATTATTTTATTTTTATGCATATATGGAATGAATTGCAAAGAGGTTAAGGTCCTACAATCCATTATTTTATGCTTAGTACTTTTCCAGTTAGCCCTTGCTCTAATTTTCTTCTTGCAATTATTATATTATAATTCAAGTTTTTGTAATAGGTAATTAGATATTAGGTATATTATATTACATAAAAACTTTTAGATTTATGATATGTAGAGGGACTACAACTTAACTCTAGGTTGAAATTTAGGAACTTGATTGTGGAATTGAGTGAGTTCTTTGTCTAGGCTAGACATATACTTATATAAGTATCTATAGACTCATTTACTTATGAATATTATATATTCAATAGATTCAAAAGACTTTGAGGCATTGAGGAAAGGGAAGGCACAGTTGAATTAGCTTGCTTGACTTCAATTCTTCAGTTGAGGTAGATTATGGTTTATTCAATATGTTTGAAAGACTCGTAATAGTGATTGATATTCATTGAGTATTATCATGAAATTTTCTATGTATTTACTGTTGTGGTTTGGATGATTGAAATATTGTTATGATTGTTCTGCAATTCCAGGACCAATCTTGAACTAGCATAATCAAAGTGATGCCTTGAATAAAGAAAACTTGATGAAATATTGATAATAAAGTGGAAAGTAATGATAAAGAATGATGAATTAAATATAATTACATCGGGTGTTACGTTCCGGCACGGTATAATTGGATCAGGTGTCACATTTCGACATGATATAATTGAATTGGGTGTCACTTTCTAAGACAATATATTTGGATCAGCTGTCACGTTCCGACATGATAATATTGGATAAGATGTCACATTTCAACATGATATTATGGGAGCGAGTGTCACATTCTGACACGATATATATTGAATCGGGTGCCACGTTTGTAATGACCCGGACAATGTATGACTCCATTGGATCTTGAAAATTTTGATTTTGGGAAATTTTAGACAAAGGTGACATTTCAAGGGAGACCTCACGGTCCGTATGTGGTCATGCAGCCCGTGCAACCTCCAGTGCAGTGACCCTTCGCCTCACAATTTGGTCTTGGTCCTTGATGTGGTGATTAAAACTAAGGCACACCATACGTGGATCACTCACGATTCCTGTGATATGTCACAGACCGTGTGATGGCCTTGGCTTGAAATTCCATAATTTTGGGACCAAGTGTATTCACACAGCCCCTCACACAACTCGTGCAGTGTGAAAAAGCTCGTGAGCCCGTCTGTATAGCTTCTGGAATGAAAATTTCTAAGTATAAGATCACCGTCTCGTGACTCATCATGGAAGAATTTTATCTAAGGGAGGTGACTCGAGCAGTGTCACGGACCGTATTACACCACAAGGCCTGTGTGACCCTTCCGTGAAGTCAATTTCGTCAATTTTTTCTAAGTATGGGGTGTCTATTCCGGACCTTCTTTGAGAAAAAATTTGTTTAAGTTTTGGTTCATGGGTAAGTACACGGTTCATGTAGTGCCATACAGACTATATACCCATCCTTGAAGTGGTGACTTGCAATTTTTTAACTCGTTTCATTAATTGTGTTTTTGTAAATACTGATTATTCTAATGGTCTTTTGGGACTTCCTATGCTACCTAAAGACTTCCTAATGATCTAAACCCTATTCCTAATATTCAAATTCATCCCTCACATTTGAAAATCCTCTCAAGACTCTCTCAAGAACACTAGTGGGAATTAAGATTGGGATTCAAGGAAAGGCTCCTTCTCCTTCAAAGTTCTTCTTGGAACTTCTTCATTAGCAAGGTATTTGGGTTGTGATCCTTGGTTCCTTTCAACCAAGGAGACCCAAATCTTTTCAAGAAATTTTCATGAATTTAAGCTTACTCTAAAAGTGGGTTTTCATTATTATGTTTATTTAAATTCAATTGATGTGTGCTTTGTACTTTATTTATCATTTTAAGTTACTTTAAGCCTATTATTATCGTTTACATTGAATTCATGAAGATATGAATGTGCATTTCCCCTTCAAAGCTTGATTTATGCATGGGTAGTCTATATTATATTTTTAAATGTAAATTTTATTTATGTTTTATTTGAATCTTATAATGTATTGTCGAATTTAGTTTCAACCCATATTGCCTATGTCATTCTCACCTTATTCATGCATATGCATTCATGAATAATGAATTTTATGAAAATTATAAAGTGGATTAAGCCCAATTATGTTTTATGAAATGATTTTGATAAGATATTGTTTAAGACAAGAGTATGATCACATGTATGTCTACTGATTATGACTCTTTGAGTATCTTGGGTGCTTGCACTATTTTGTATATATGATTGAGATATTCTTATGCATGAAAATTATGAATTATGAACTATGATTTGACATTTGAGACTAAGTGTGAATTATTATGAATGGTGTTTGCCTTTTCAGCCCAAATGTGCATTGAATAGATTTGAAAAACTGTTGCATCTTTTTAAACTACATATACTATACTTATTCTTGAGGATGACGATTTAGCCCCGATGGATTGAGGGTTCCCTCTCTTTCCTTGAACTATGTGTCTAACATAGGTTACGAGAATCCTATCTGAAATGGGAGTGCCCGTAAGGAAAGTTGTTTTATAAGAAATGGGAATGCCCGTAAGGTGAAGTATTATATGATATGATATTATCTGAAATCCTATCTGAAATAGGAGTTCCCTTAAGGAAAATTGCTTCATACAAAATGGGAATGCCCGTAAGATGAAGTATAGTTTACCTTTAGCAAGTAAACTACCTCTTTATCAATGAGAGGATCTCACCGGGATTCGAAGTAATAGCTCACTTGGCCTTACTCATGTCGGTTGAGGTCTCGTCCCCACCATATATATTTTTGTGTTCATGCATCATGCACCTCATGGCATATTGATATACTATTCTCTTGTTACATGATCCTTTCTATATATGTGCCCTTGTCATGTAACATTGAAATGTAGGTTTCGTAAGTCATATGCATTGCATCCCACATACTTAGTACATTCAAATGTACTAACACATACTTTTGCCTATATGATCTCACCATGTAGAGACCGAGAAGCACATCCATTCACTGTACGATGTCTAGCTCAGATCTCAGGTTGTGCTTGTTGTGGTGAGTCCTATCTTCCATCGACAAACCACCATCCCTTCTACCTATGGTGTCTTTATCTATTTTACTTGCTTTGAGGGTGAACCAGCGGTATGTCTTAGCCCCCGACCTGTCTTATGTTAGAGGCATTGTTGGATATCTTCTAAACTCCTTTATGTTTATATGCTAAGTGTCTTGAATGGAGATTTTGAGTTGCGATACTTTGAGGCTTATTTGGAGACTCTCTGGTCTCCATTCGCCATGTCACTCCTAGACCCTAGGTTCAGGTCGTGAAAAAGATGGTACCAGAGCACTAGGTTTGCAAATGATCCTCTGAGTCCAATATGTCGCGTCAATTAGAGTCTTGGTCATGGGCGTGAAGTGCACCATGCCTATGAATGTGAGACTACGAAGATGTTCTAGGAAGTACCTCACTTCTTCATGTCTTATGTCATGCTATAAATCATATGTTTGGTTTCCTAGATCTTGATGGTGTCCTTGCTCTGTTATAGAAGATGCCTCGAGGAAGAGCTCCCAGACCGTCTCTGATTAATAAGGGTCAAGCACCCCAAGTGCCTATGGAAGAGCCTATCTCCAATGGTGAATTTCGTACAGCCTTTTCTATGCTTTCCCAGGTGGTGAATACTCAGACTAGGTAGCTAACCTTCTCAGGATCCTACTTCGGCTTATAGGGTGAGGGATTTCAGTCGAATGAATCATCTGGAGTTCTTTGGGTCAAAGGTCGATGATGATGCTTAGTAGTTCATTGACAAGCTCACTAAGTTGTTGAATGTCATGGGTGTCACTTTTGATGAGAAAGATGAATTGGACACCTACCAGTTGAAGATGTGGCTTAGGTGTGCTACACTCAATGGTCGATGGAAAGGGTTTGTAGTAATGCTGTTAATTTGGAGGAGTTCAAGCTTTCCTTTCTAGATCGTTTATTCCTGTTGGAGCTTAGGAAAGCCAAGAAGAGTAAATTTGTCAATCTTAAGCAAAGGGCTATGAGTATGAGGGACCATGCACTCAAGTTCACTAAGCTCACCAAGTATGCTCCAACAATTATGGCTAATCCTCGTACAAGAATGCACAAGTTCATTCTTGGTATCTCTGACTTGCTTGTGAAAGAGTGTCGCACAACGATGCTCATACGAGATATGGATATTCTAGACTCATGGTATATGTGGAAAAAATTGAAGGGAAGAAACTCAAAGAAAGGAGAATGCATGATCCCAAGAGAACTCGTTATGATGGTGGGTTCTCCAACTCTAAAGGTAGTGGTTTTGGTGGCTCCCAATAGGGTCAAGGCTCTAATTCTTGGGTTGCTAATGCTAGAGTGCCCCCTCCTAAGGTACCTTGGTGGTGGACCATGGTATCCTCTATGTGACAAGTATGGGAAGTACCACATAGGTGAATGCTAGAGGAGTTTGGGCGCCTACTTAGGTGTGGCGACAAGGGCCACAAAATTTCTTATTGCCCTAAGGCTACTCAGAAGGGTCAAGTTCAAGTGGCTTGGAGTGCTCCAGGAACCAAGAGCTCCTCAGGGTGGTGCCCCAAGGAACAATAAGATCTATGCTCTTCATTCCTGTTAGGAAGTGGAGGAGGCTCCAGATGTTGTGACTGTTACATTAAAAGTCTTTGATTTTGATGTTTATGCTTTGCTTGATCTGGGTGCAAACTTATCATTTGTGACTTATTTGTTGGCTGTTAAGTTTGGTTTGAGTCCTGAGATTTTGAGAGAGCTCTTTTCAGTTTATACTTGCATTGGTGAATCTGCTGTTGCTCATAGGGTATATCACGGTTGTCCTATTTCTGTGTTGCATAAAGTTTTTCCATGGATCTTATGGAACTGGAGATGCTTGATTTTGATGTGATTCTCGAGATAGATTGGTTACATATATCGTATGCCTCTATGGATTGTATGACCCAGAAGATCAAGTTCTAACCTCTAGCTTAGCCCATTCTTGAATGGGAGGGTAGTGACTCAGCCATTAAAGTTCGATTTATTTCCTACCTCAAGGCCCAGAAGATGATCTCCAAGGGATATATTTATCATATTGCGAGGGTCAAGGATGTGGAGTTTGAGTCCCCTACTCTTGAGTTGGTTTCGGTGGTGAATGAGTTCGCGAATGTGTCCCCCGAAGACTTTCTTGGTATTCCTCCTGAAAGGGAAGTAGATTTTGGCATAGATCTTCTCTCTAACACTCAATCTATCTCTATTCCTCCTCACCGTATAGTCTCGACTGAGTTGAAGGAACAATTGAAAGATTTGTTGGAGGAACGTTTCACTAGGCCAAGTATATCTCCTTGGGGGGCTCCAATGTTATTTGTAAAAAAGAAAGATGGATCTTTTCAGATGTACATTGACTATAGGCAATTGAATAAGGGGCCCATTTAAAATAAGTATCCATTTCCCATGATCTATGACTTGTTTGACCAACTTAAAGGGGCTACCCACTTCTCAAAGATTAACCTCCGTTTCCGGTATCATCAGTTGAAAGTTAGGGAGTATGATATTCCCAAGAAATGTTTTCAGACTAGGTATGGGTACTTTGAATTTTTGGTGATATTGTTTGGCTTAACTAATGCTCCGGTCTTCTTTATAGATCTTATGAATCAGGTGTTCAAGTCATTCCTTGATAGTTTTATGGCTGTCTTCATCAATGATATTCTCATTTACTCCCAAAGTGAAGAAGAACCTATGGATCATTGGAGGTTGGTTCTTCAAACCTTGAGGGAGAAGAAATTGTATGCCAAGTTTAGCAAATGTGAGTTTTTGTTGGGCGAAGTGGCTTTTGTCGGTCATATGGTATCCGGTGATGGTATTAAGGTTGACCTGAACAAGACTGAGGCCGTGAAGAATTGGCCTAGACCATTGACTCCTTCCGATATTCAGATTTCTCTCGGGTTGGCTAGTTATTATAGGAGGTTTGTTAATGGGTTCTCATCTATTGTGTGTCCATTGACTAAGTTCACTTAAAAGAAAGGTTAAATTTATGTCGTCAGATGAATGTGAGAAGAGTTTTCAGACTTTGATGGATCGGCTTACATCAGCTCCCATTTTGTCATGATCTGGACCTGGGGTCTAGGAGTGACATGGCGAATGGGAACCCGGGAGTCCCCAAACAAGCCTCAAAATATCCAAATTCACACCATCGATTTGGAAGCGTATTCAAAAGTAAACACATAGTTCTAAGGGACGGGAAAGTAGAAATCAACCTATGGGGATATCATAGGGAAAGGGGTTAACATGCATTCATATAATACGTAACACATAAAGACTAAGGGGCGGGTAAGTATAACTCTATATGGGGGCAATTCAGGAATTAGGATCTTCCACATTTCCACATCAAACATAAATAAATATCATAATCCTCGTAACAAATCCATAATAGCCATATCCTAAATATATCCATAACTCCAAGTTCCAAATATGACATATAACACATAGATCTGATAAAGGTCTACAAGATGTACAACAATGCCTCTAGTCATAAGATGGGATGGGCGCCAAGACAAGTCCAGGGCTCACCCTCAAAGTAAAGATAACATAAGCAAAAGTAACATAAGGTAGAGGAATGGTCCTTGTCCTTGGAAGATAGGACTCACCACAACAAATGCCTCAAAATCCGATCCAGCCATCGAATGGTTGATGAAAGTAATCTCCGATCTCTACATGGTGAGATCACATAGGCAAAAGAATGTGTTAGTATGTTTGGATGTACTTAGTATGCCGGGTGTAATGCATGTAACTTACCAAAACCTGCATATCAATCTTAGATGGCAAGGACACATAATATAGAAAGAGATTTATAGCAAGGAATGCAATCTAACAAGATACATGAAATGCAAATGATGCTTTTATAT
>JAABOM020069411.1:0-37814 GCA_011800125.2 Solanum clarkiae | reverse complement strand
GAGAATTCTTAACTTGGCATTTCATCAAATACTTGGTGGGCACATATGAGGACATGTTCAAATCATGCAAAATGCAAAGTATAGATCATGAAATAGTAAAATTAATGCATCATAAATCATGTAAATTAGCGCACCAACATCATGGTAAAACCCCATCATGGTAACTTGTAAATCATATCAAAACTTCACAATAGTTCATAGAATTCATAACTTGAATCATGTAAAGTCTCAACAAACAAAGATTAGCTCATAGTATAAACTCAAAATGGATATTCATGCATGGTCAAAAATATTTGACAAAAACCCAACATATTCATACTCATATTTCATAATAATAGGTACTCATAAGAAATACAACTTTAAATCATGCAATTTCATCAAATAGAAAGATTGGGCCCCATGAGTGAAAGGAACCCATGATTGAAACCCATATACACATGAATCCTACTACACCAAGGGATAGCATAAGAAATAACATCTCCCGAACCTATCAAATCACCCTACTCAAAACGTCGGTCACAAATGCCCTTACTTAGGGTCAACTAAGTCATAAGAGTAACAATAGAAGAGAACCTACTCACAATCTTTGGTAGTAGCCCACTAAACCCAAGAGAATCCTAATGCCCAAGGAAGTCAAGGTCTAGGCTAACACTTAATCACCTTTATCTTACTAAAGTCTACCTTAATACCATCACCGGGCACCACACAGCCTAGAAAGGCAACCTCTTACAACCAAAATTTTCATCTCACCTACTTAGCACCAAACCTTCTTCCTTCAACTCATAGTACTACCGCCAAATGATTCACATGCACTATCTCATTAGGGAATAAACTACATTATCATCACTAAAACTACGATAAACCTATTAGAGTAGGGACTAAAGATCTTACTCATGAGACTTATAGGCACACCCGGTGTACCAGTAAAACCCAAGGAAACTACCCCAGAATTAAAAATATTGGAAAGAACATTCAAAGCCTCATCTACCACCACCAACAATTCTATAGACAAAACAATGTAGGTTCAATTTCTCACAAGATCACAAATTTAACCCCTTGGAACCCAACTGTACCTTAATACAAGAAATGGACCTACCTCCCTTGCTACCATTCAATAACCTCCTACTCAAAGATGAGCTCATCAGGGAATCAGGAGCTATCTCTATGGGTCCTACCATCCATGAAGACGCAACATGAATGCAACCATTCCATTCCTATAATGACATCCAAATCCACCAGGCCTCCATGATAGGTCCAATTTTAGATCAACCATAGTGAAATTTGATTTTCGGAAGTTTGTGCAAAATAGTGGCGATCCGAGATGGTATTGCGACACGCAATCATTATAGACCAGTGTAAAATTTGCCTCTACGATAGATCCGCATTGCGAACCAGACGCGGACTTGTGTAGTTTGTTGCTAGTGATTTTTATCTCGGTCCAAGGATTTAGGACCTTTGACCTAATCTTTCCCATGCATGAAAATACCTATACTTAGCCATATTTCACCTTCATATCATACAAGACATTCCCCAATACTCTCTCAAACCCTTAGACTAATATTAATCTCATAATTCAAGTGTCCAAGTCTCAATCTGGATATTAAGGTTCTCATTCAAGCTTCAAGTCTCTATTTCTAATCTTTTTCAAGGATTCTCCAAAGTCAAGGTATGTGGGTTTCAACTAGTGGGTCCTTTCGCCCATAGTTCCCAAGCTTCTTTTTTACCTAAAATATGTGTTTTTAAGTTGATTTTATATATGGATTTTCTATTATGAATTTAACTATGAACTATGTTGGGATTTTGTAAAAGTGACTGTTTTAGCATGTTTTAAGCTATGAATCTTTGATCTATCTTGAGATTTGATGGAGGGTTTTGATGTATATTGTATGGTGATATTACTAAGTATTGGTGGGGTGCTTTACTTCAATATTTCTTACTTCCTTTAACTCTTTAATTGCATGGTTACACTAGCATTATACACCCACCAAGTGTTTGATAAAATGTCCAATTTAGTGTTCTTGAGCCATTGATGTTCTATTGTATGACCTATGACTTATATGAACTTAGGCACACGAAAGTATGGTAAAAATGTGTTGATTTCATGAAAAGTACCTATAATATATGAAGTTGATCAATTGCCTCATTCGGGGGTAGTAGGCTCGTAACTGGAATGTTACGAGGTATGTACCTCAATTGCCTTGCTCGGGAGGTAGTACGCCTATGAAACATTATTGGA
This sequence comes from Solanum clarkiae, assembly GCA_011800125.2. Classification (NCBI taxonomy): domain Eukaryota; kingdom Viridiplantae; phylum Streptophyta; class Magnoliopsida; order Solanales; family Solanaceae; genus Solanum; species Solanum clarkiae. Next base: position 35,578 of record JAABOM020069411.1, on the reverse strand, counting down.
GGGTTTGTACCTCAATTGCCTCGCTTGGGAGGTAGTAGGCACGTACAACCACGTTGGGGGGGTTTGTACCTCAATTGCCTCGCTCGAGCGGTAGTAGGCCCGTGCAACCTTGTTGAGGGGTTTGTATGTCATTCGCCTCGCCACAGAGGTGGTAGGTCTTGGTACTATTGATGGTCACTTCCTACACATTTAATATATTCTATATACAAGCATGTTCACTATAAGTATCATTCATACATGCCATATTGTTATACGGTCATCTATTGCTCAACTATATATTTTTATTATATTATTTATCTATTGTTGCATTGCATCCTACATGCTTAGTATATTTAAATATAATAATGCATACTCTATGCCTACATGATGTCACCATGTGGAGACCGGAGCCCAACTTGATCATCTCCTCCTCCACGTAGCTAGTACGATTTCTCTATAAAGTGGTGAGTCCTCAACTTCGGGGACAATGTATTGATCTCGTGCTATGTATAAAGACTCTCTTTCTTTTGTTTATTGTATGCTTGAATATGAGGGTGAGCTCGGTTGCTTGTCTTGACCCTCGCTAATATTTTATGTTTAGAGGTGTTATTGGACAAAATATGTATTGATGCTATGAGCCTTGAGTCTCTTTACTTTCTGATGTTTTATTCTACGAAAGATGTGCCTTAGCCCTGGTTATCCCTATTTCTATATTTTATTTTTATTTTATTTCTTTCGGGATCAAGGATATGTAATGATATGTTAAGATTCTTGCTAGGGGTCTCTTTGGGTTCCCCAATGCCCTGTCACATCCAGGCCCTAGGCTTAATGGTCCTCGGCATCCAATATAATGTGTCAATTAGAGTCTTGTTCATGGTTGTGTCGTGCACCACAAATATGAACAAGAGGCTATGAGAATTTTTAGGAAATTTTTCCCTTCTTCTTACTCTATGTCATTTTATAGAAGTTAAGGTAAGATTTCCCCCCTAACGATTATTATTTTTTATGCTAGATCATGCATAACACAAGAGGAAGAAGAGCCCGCACACCCAAGGAAAACCGGCTCATGGTGAGCTCCGAGATGCTCTCACTTTTCTTGCACAAGTTGTGACTAATCAAGCCAATAAACGGGTCCAAGCCCCTTATGGTCTTACTCCGGCATCTTGGGTGAGAGACTTTATAAGGATGAACCTATAGGAGTTCAATGGGTCTAAGGTGGATAAGGACCCTCAAGAATTCATTGATGAGGTATACAAGGTGTTGTCCATTATGGGTGTGAGATCGGAAGAAAAGGCAGAGTTAGCAGCTTACCAACTCAAGGGGGTGGCCCAAATTTGGTACGCTTAATAGAAGCAGGAGAAGGGGAACAATAATGTGACATTATGAGAGGAGGTTAAGGAGACTTTTCTCAACCCATTCTTCCCTCTTGAGCTTAGGGAAGACAAATTGGTGGAGTTCATAAACTTGAAGCAAGGATCTATGAGTGTGAGAGAGTATGCCCTCAAGTTTAATCAACTCCCAAAATATGCTCCATACTTGGTTGCCGACCCAAGGTCGAGAATGAATAACTTTGTGATCGGTGTTACTAATTTTTTAAGTGAAGAATGTCACACCGCTATGTTGATCAATGGCATGGATTTGTCCCACTTGATGACTTACGCCGAACAACTAGAGAGGGTGAAATTGAGGAAGAAAAGGGGTGATGGGGCCAATAGGTCCTGTTTTGATGGTAAGTTTCAAAATACCAAGGTTGGCCGGTTTTCACCAAGGCCAAGGGTCTTCTCATGTTCCTAGTGGAGATTTGTCAATGATTACCCAAGGCCCAAAGAGGGTGGTGGTATGATGCCTAGACTCGTGTGTCCAAGATGTGGTAGGGGTCATGGCGGCCCATGCTTGAGGGGTACTAATACTTGCTATAGTTGGGGGGAAGTGGGCCACATGATAATGGGTTGCCCTCATACAGGAACAAGGGTAAGGATGTTCATCCTCAAGGTCAGGGTGCTAATATGGTCCCTTTGGGGAAAGGAGGTCAACAAGGTGGTTCCCCAAGGCATAATCAGTTTTATGCTTTACATGGGAGGAAAGGGGTTGACGAGGTGTCTGATGTCATCATCAGTATATTAAAATTATTTTATTTTGATGTGCATCCATTGATAAACCAGCGTGCCACTCTTTCTTGTGTTACCCCTCTTATTGCAAAAAAGTTTCATGTTGAGCCTAAATTGCTGTGCGAGTCCTATGAGGTGTCTACTCCTATTGGTGCATCTATTATTGCTAGTAAGGTCTATAGAAATTGTCCCATTTACATCTTGCATAAAATATTGCCTTGTCATCTTGTTGAGTTGGACATGGTTGATTTTGATGTCATTCTTGGGACGGACTGGTTGCATGCATTTTATGCCTCTATTGATTATAGAACCCGTAGGGTCAAGTTCCAATTCACAAATGAACCCATTCTTGAGTGGGACAGTCATATGTGGTGGTTAAGGGTAGATTCATCTTTTGTATTAAAACCCATAAGTTGATCTCGAGCGACTGTCTTTATCATATTGTGAAGGTTAGAGATGTGGAGTCCAATGTCCTTCCAATAGAGTTGGTTTAGGTGGTGAATGTGTTCCTTGATGTCTTTCCAAATGACCTTCCTGGTGGTCTTCCCGAAAGGGAAATTGATTTTAGTATAGACTTCCTCCCCGATACTCAACTCATTTCTATTCCCCCTTACCATATGGCCTGGATGGTGTTAAAGGAGTTGAAGGAACAGTTGAGTGATTTGTTGGAGAAGGGTTTCATTAGGCTTAGCCAATCACCTTAGGGTGCACTAGTATTGTTTGTAAAGAAGAAGTATAGGTCTTTTAGAATATGTATTGAGTACGAGTAACTTAATTGGGTTACCATCAACAATAGGTATCCTCTACCAAGAATTGATGATTCGTTTGACCAACTTCAAGGGGCTAGCCACTTCTTTAAAATTGATCATCAGTTCGAGTACCTTAAAGTGAAAGTGAGGAGGGTGATATTCCTCAAATGGCCTTTCGGACTAGGTATGAGCATTATAAATTTATGGTTATGTCTGTTGCGTTAAGCAATGCACTGACTATCTTCATGGATCTTATGAATATGGTCTTTAAACCCTACCTCGATTTGTTTTTTGCGGCTTTCATTGATGATATATTGATCTATTTACATAGTGACGAGAAGCATGTGGCTCATTTGAGGGTAGTGCTACAATGATTGAGGGAAGAGAAGTTGTATGCTAAATATGAGAAGCATGAATTTTTGTTGAAATGGGTTACCTTTCTAAGTCATGTGGTGTCGAGGGATGGTATTAAGGTGGATCTTAGAAAGACAGATGTGATTAGAAATTGGCCTAGACCATTGACTCCATTAGATATAGGAGTTTCTTTGGCTTAGTAGTTTACTACCGGAGGTTTGTGAATGGATTCTCTTCTATTGCTTCCCATATGACCAAGTTGACTCAAGGGTTTTTTGTGTATTGTGATATCTCCCGGATTGGTTTAGGTTGTGTGTTGATGCAAAATTGTAAGGTGATAGCCTATGCTTCTAGGCAACTCAAAGTGCATGAAAAGAATTATCCTACTCATGATCTTGAATTGGCCTCCATGGTTTTTCCATTGAAAATTTGGCGTCATTATTTTATGGGGTGCATGTTGATGTGTTTTATCGATCATAAAAGCCTCCAATATGTGTTCACGCAAAAAGATCTCAACTTGAGGCAAAGGAGGTAGTTAGAACTTCTTAAGGATTATTTTATGAGTGTGCATTATCATCCCGGTAAGGCTAATTTGTGGCGGATGCTTTGAGTAGGGTGTCTATAGGAAGCCTAGCTCATGTTGATGGTAGGGGCAAAGGGGTGGCTAGAGAGGTCCATCGGTTGGCTAGATTGGGAGTTAGGTTGGAAGAGGTGGATAATGGGGGTGTTGTGGTAGTTGATGGCTCTAAATCTTCATTGGTTGAGGAGGTAAAAGCTAAGCAAGATCTTGACCCCGCCTTGATAGAATTGAATGGTAAGGTGGAGGTTTTCTCCTAAGGAGGAGATGGTGCCCAGAGGTACAAAGGTAGGTTATGTGTGTCTTGTGTTGATGGATTGAGAGAAACGATCCTTGATGAGGCTCATGGTTCTTCCTATTCTATTCACCCTGATTCTACTATGATTTTTAGAGATTTGAGAGAGATGTACTTGTAGGGAGGTATGAAGTGGGATATTGCCAAATTTGTACCCAATTGTCATAGTTGCCAACAAGTCAATATCGAGCACCAAAGGCAGGGTGGCCAAGCACAAGACATAAGGATTCCTACTTGGAAGTTGGGAGAGATTAATATGAATTTTGTGGTTGGGTTACCCAAAGACTAGGAAAGGTTTTGATTCCAGTTAGGTTTGGTTGATAGGATTACTAAGTTGGGTCATTTCTTACAGGTTAAAAACACTTATAGGGCCGAAGACTATGTTAAATTATACATTCATGAGTTGGTAAGATTACATAGAGTTCCTTTGTCTATTATATCAGATCGTGGTGCTCAATTCACTTCACAATTTTGTGGGTCCTTCCAAAGAGACCTTGGGACAAAAGTAAAGCTTAGTACGACCTTTTACCCTCAAACGGATAGCCAAGCCAAAAGAACTATTCGAAGTCTTGAGGATATTCTTAGGGCTTGTATATTAGAGTTTAAGGGTAGGTAGGGTGATCAGTTTACATTGATTGAGTTTGCTTACAACAACAGCTATCATTCAAGCATTGGTATGACTCCTTTTGAGGCTCTCTATAGTAGACGTTTTAGATTACCAGTTGGGTGGTTTGAAGTTGGGGATATGGATTTGTTGGGACCAAATCTAGTTATGAAGGCTCTTGAGAAGGTTAGGATGATTAGAGAAAGGTTGAAGATATCCCAAAGTTTCCAAAAGTCCTATGCCAATGTGAGGAGAAGAGAGTTTGAATTTAAAGTTGGTGATTGGGTCTATTTGAAGGTGTCACCCATGAAGGGTGTGGTTTATTTAGGTAGGAAGGATAAATTAATTACAAGATTTGTAGGTCCTTACAGGGTGATGAGGAGGACTGGTAAGGTGGCCTATGAGTTGAAATTCCTAGTGAAATGGAATTGGTTTATCCGGTCTTCCATGTGCCTATGTTGAGGAAATGTGTAGATGACCCTAATGCTATTGTACCTCTTGATGTTGTGGGGGTGGTTGAAGACAACTTGACATATGAAGAAGTTCTTGTAGAGATTTTTGATATACAAGTGAAGAGGTTGAGGAACAAGAATGTTGCTTCCGTTAAGGTCCTTTGGAGGAATCAACAAGTCGAAAGTGCCACTTAGGAAGCCAAAACGAACATGCAAAAGTGATACCCCTATATTTTCCATTATACTAAGGCTTAAGGTACTAATCTAAGTCTTCTATGTGATTTCATCACTCATGTTTCAACTCCTAAGTCATTTACGTGCATTCATGTTTATATGTTCAAAGTTCATGGTGATTTTAATACTTATGTTGAGAATTTTGAAAATGGTGTTTAAGTGTATTATTGCATTCTTGTTGGGGCTAATCTCTTCATTATTACTCTTCTCATGTACGTTTTTTTGACATTTGGGGACAAATGTTCCCAAGGGGGAGATATTGAAACCACCCAAAAAAGTGCCTGAAAATGTGCCTTGGATATGCTCAGGATCGTAATTTCCATAGATCTGAAAATTCGCACTCAATATCAAAATTTCAACTTCATATTCTTAATCAAGGAAAAAAATCGAGTGGAAAATAGGTATAACCCCGATTTTAGAGAAACCGTGGTGAAATTTAATTTTTCCAAGTTTGCGCAAAACAGTGGCGATCCAGGATGGTACTGCAATGCACACATGTGGTGGACTAGTGTAAAATTTGCCTCTGCAGTGGGTCTACATCACGGACCAGATGTAGACCTGTGTATTTTGTTGCAAGTGACTTTTATCTCGGTCCAAGGCTTTTGGGCCTTAGGCCTGAGCCTTCCTATGCGTGAAAATACCTATATTTAGCCATATTTCACCTTCATATCATACAAGGCATTCCCCAATATTCTCTTAAACCCTTAGACTAATATTACTCTTATAATTCAAGTGTCCAAATCTCAATCTGGATCTTAAGGTTCTCATTCAAGCTTCAAGTCTCCATTTTCAATCTTCTTCAAGTAATCTCCAAAGTCAAGGTATGTGAGTTTCAACTATTGGGTCCTTTCACCCATGATTCCCAAGCTTCCTTTTATATAAAATATATGTTTCTAAGTTGATTTTACATATGAGTTTTCTATTATGAATTTAACTATGAAGTATGTTGGAATTTTGTAAAAGTATGACTGTATTAGCATGTTTTGAGCTATGAATCTTTGATCTACCTTGAGATTTGATGAAGGGTTTTGATGTATATTGTATGGTGATATTGCGAAGTATTGGTGGGGTGCTTTACTTCAAGATTTCTTACTGTACTTCAGTCTTTAATTGTATAGTTTTACACTAGCATTACACACTACCCAAGTGTTTAATAAGATGTCCAGTTTAGGGTTCTTGAGCCATTGATGTTCTATTTCATAACCTATGACTTGTATGACTTTATGATGATGAAAGCATGGTATAAATATGTTGATTTCATGAGAAGTACCTATAATATTGGAAGTTGATCAATTGTCTCATTCGGGGGGAGGGGGTAGTTGGCCCGAACTACCTTGTTGGGTGGGTATGTACCTTAATTGCCTCGCTCAGGAGGTAGTAGGCCCGTGCAACCTTGTTGGGGGGTTTGTACCTCAATTGCCTCACTCGGGAGGTAGTAAGACCATGCAAACTTGTTGGGGATTTGTACCTCAATTGCCTTGCTCGTGAGGTAGTTGGCCAGTGCAACCTTATAGAGGGGTTTGTACCTTAATCCCCTCTCTAAAGAGGTAGTAGGCCTTGGTACTATTGATGATCTCTTCCTAGACATGTAGTATATTCTATATACAAACATGTTTACTTCAAGTTTCATTCGTGCATGCCATATTGTTATACGTTCATGTGTTGCTCAACTATGCACTATGACTATATTGGATATCTATTGTTGCATTGCATCCTACATACCTAGTACATTTAAAAGTACTAACGCATACTCTATGCTTACATAATGTCACCACATAGGGACCAGAGCCCAACTTGATCATCCTACTCCTCCACGTAGCTAGTACGATTTCTCTACCAAGCAAGTCCTCAACTTCGGGGACAATGACTTGATCTCATACTATGTATAAAGACTCTCTTACTTTTTATTGTATGTCTGGCTATGAGGGTGAGCCCGGTTGCATGTCTTGGCCCCCGCTATGTTCTACATTTATAGATGTTGTGGGACAAGATATGTATTGATGCTATGAGCCTTGAATCCCTTACTTTATGATGTTTTATGTTACGAAAGATGTCCCTTAGGCCCGATTATCCCTCTTTGTATCTTTTATTATTTTTTTATTGCTTTCGCGACCAAGGATGTGTAATGATATATTAAGAGGCTTGCTTGGGGTCCCTTCGGGTTCAGCATGCGCCCTGTCATGCCTAGGCCCTAAGCTTGGGTCATGACACTAAATTTCTTTATTTTTTTGGGGGGGGGGGGAGGGGAGTGGAATCAGATGACAAAATTTGAATAGATTTCAAAAGAATCAACTCAGCATAACATATTAATTGTTCTTCATCATAAAAGAATGAAAAATGGACTGAATTCAATGTTTCTCTCACTTTTATATGCCATCTACTCTTCATTGCTGAACTATGCCCTTCTTAACATGAATTATATGAAGAAACAAATCAAATTAGAAAAATGAAAAACATGGCTAACAGATTACTAGAAAATTTGATGAAAAACTAGAAAGAGATCGAGAAAACTCTATGCTTTGTAAAAACGTGAACGAAGGTTGGAGGAGGAGGATGAGGACGACGAGGAGGGGAAAGGAGAATGAAGAAAGAAAAAAGAGAGAAATAATCGCAAATCTAAACTCACTCTTCTTTGTAATTTTGAAGAAGATGACGATGATGATCTTGAAGGAGAAGAAGAATCCAGAGAAATGATTAAAAATGAGAACTCACTTTTGTTTTTTCTAGTTTTGCAGAACAACAAGAATCTAGAAATGATTGTAAATGTAAACTCACCCTCTTTTGTAATTTTGAAGAAGAAAAATTTAGAAAGAGGTGCAAATATATGAATTCACTTTTTATTGTAATTCTGCAGAAGAATAATCGAGAGATATAGTTGTGAATGTGAACTTACTCTTTTTTTATTTTTTAATTTTCAAAAGAAATTATTATTCATAGGACAGTCACATATGTGTGTAATTCATTTTGGATTTTGTTTAAGCAGAAAAGTTGTGACTATTCAAAAATGGAATACATAATTTTGTATAAAGTTTTCCTTGTTTTTCTTTTAAATTTTATTCCTTATACATGCATTGGGACATGTGTTGGAAGTGCAAAAACATATGTACTAAAATTAGTTTGTCATGCTCCGGGAGGGTACCGTAGACATGACCGACACTCAGAAACTATTGCTAGTCCTCAAGTGAACTACTTGACCTCATCACATTCATTCATTCAACAACTAATAAATCAGAAGAAGTCTAAAGATAACAATGGGCAATCTAGTCTCAAGTATCAAATTAAATAAATAAATAAAGTCTCAACATCAATCCTCAACTCTAGTCTATGGAGCCTCTATCACTATCAAATGGTGCCAATGACAGACCCGCGGCTAACTCAATCAAAAGTAATGCTAACTCAAGTCTAACTCTAATAAGCTCTATGAAAATAAAGTTGGATCCTCCGAAGTAAGAGAGGCTCACCAACTCAGCTAAATGCAAAGATCCTCAATAGTGTGCCTATTCATGATCTCTAATACCTGCCTCTACATCATAAAATGATGCAGTCCAAAGGGGACATCAGTACATGGAATGTACAAGTATGTAAAATGACTGAATGAAACGAAAACATATAGAATAATATAGAAATAACTTCAACTCAAGAATATACTTAATCAGGATATCAAATGTCTATGTAAAGCAAGAATAAAGAGTAGACAAGTGACATATCAACCAATCAAACCTCATCAATGAACTCAATGCAACCCAATTGAACTCAACTCAATTTAACTCAACTTAGAGTACTCAATGTAGGGACTATCTAGGAGTTTCTATTATCCAATAACAATCACTTATGCACTAGTAATTGTACAATAATCTCAATGATGTTACCATAGTCGTTCTGTACTTGTTAGGTAAAGAATGAATCAGATCCACTAGGGTTCTAGCCTCAAAAAGTCCTCTATTGCCTTCAGGGACTTTAACTCATGAGGAAACCTCAATGTATAGTTCTAATAATCAACACATTGCAAGAAAATCCACTATAAAACCATCAATCAACACACTGCAACACCCTCAAGACATACACATCAAAACCCCTCATCAAATCCAATGTTAGATCTAAGATTTAGAGCTCAAAACATGCTAAAACAAACATACTTTCATGAACTAAAATCATTGTGCAGTAAATATCTCAATATACAAGACCCACATGTAAAATCAACTTTAAATCATGCAATATTAGTAAAAAGAAGTCTTAGGCACCACGGGTGGAAAGACCCAATGGCTCAACACCACATACCTTAACTTTTGGAGAAACCTTGAAGAAGGTTTTAATGGGGACTTGAAACTTGAGCAAAATCCTTGATGAAATCCTAAAAGATTGTTCTTGAGTTTTATGACTTGAATTTGGGAGTAAATATTGTTCTAATTGTTTTGGTGAGTATTAGGGAATGTTTAGGATGATATGAGGGTGAAATAAGGCTAAGTATATGTATTTTCAAGTGTAGGAATCCTTAGGTCTAAGACTTAAAATTCTTGGACCCAAGTCAAGAGAAAATAGGACCAAAACGGAGTGCTCACTGGAATCACATTTTCTGCACAAATGAGTTCCACAAAAATGGGCATAACTCCTTCATCCAAACTCGAAATGACGTGAAACCAAGTGCGTTGGATAGTTAATTCAAAGATCTTTAATTTGTTTGGTTCTGGGCCACTTTGTTCTTTGTGTGTTAAGAGCTATACAGCTCAAAGTTGACCCTCCAAAATCACATTTTTGCGATTTTTGAATTTTGATACGGTTGCTCTAAAATTTGGGTTAGACCCATTTCCGACTCAATTTGACCCCCTAAACAAGAATATGAATTAAGATTTTCAAAATAACAAATATATTTTTAGATATATAGAAATTACGATTTCGGGCACTTCCGAGGCATATTTTCGGGCACTTTTGGGGTCGTTTCAGTATCTCCCCCTTGGAAATGTTCGTCCCCGAATGTCAAAGAAATGTACAAGAGAAAAGTAATCATACGTAGATCAGCCGCAAGAAAAATGCAATAATACACCTTTAAAACACCATATTCAAAACCTCATCATAAGTTTAAAGTCATCATAAACTTGCCAACTTAAACTTGAATGCATATGAATGACATAGGGGCTGAAACATAAGTCTTCGAATCATAGAAAGGACTTGACATGTCATCATAAGCTTGAATAGAATGAAAGAGACACAGATATTGCTCCTCTATGCCGGCCCGGCTTCCCGAGAGACACATACGAATAGACGACTCCCCTAAAGGGCCTTAATAAACACCACATCCCCATTAATCAACCCCTCCACTCATCCATCCAACACCTCTACCAGGACTTCCTTCCAAGCCAACTTATCCTCCACCTCACTTACAACTTCAAAGAGTTCTATAACACTGCAGTCAGCAACACATCCCATCCACCTAGAAGCATGAAGAACCGGGCAAACCATATCTATGTCCATTGGCAAATCCCCAAACTTATGCAACCTTACTAACCTCCCTCCACACTCTATAAGGAATCATAATCCCCAACTCAAGTGTCAACCTTAAATTCACCTAACCTACTTGGTACCATAGCCACCATCTCCCCCTTGGGAGACAACCTCCACTCTATCATTTTCTCACCTAAACTTCCAACTCTAACAAGGCGGAATCAAGGCCTTGGTTAAACTAGACCCCTTCACCGAAGAAGATTTGGAACCACTAAGAACATTATACCATCATTCTCTACTTCTCTCAACCTACTTCCAATCTAACTAACTGATGGATTCCACTAGTCTCCTTCTTGCCACCATTATCTACACATGCTAGGCTGCCTAGAGCACTGACCGCAACATTAGCCTTACCAGGGAAAAGTAATGCACTCATTCATAATCCTTAAAGAATCCTAACCACCTTCTTACTATATACCATGCACACCTATCATACTTAGCAAACAACCTCTCGTCCTCCAAGACTTGCAACACTACCCCCAAATGATTTACAAGCTCTAAACAAATCAATACCTCATCACAAGAGACTAACACAAACATATCAAGGTAGGGTTTTAAGACTCGATTCATGAGACCTATAGACATGACTGGTGCATAAGTCGAACCACAAGACACCACCCTATATTTATAATATCAAAAAGGACATTCAAGAACTCATTGATCTCCGGAAACAACTCAATATAAATAACTTAGGTTCAACACCCCTAACTCGTACAAGATGAAAATGCAATCCCTTAGAAATCAACTCTACCTTAAAAAAATAAATGGACTTACCCCCTTCAATACAACTGAAAGACGGGCCCCACCATTAATGATGACATAACATTCATGCATCTGATCCAACCCAAGAATGACATCAAAATCCACCATATTGAATTCAACAAGTCGAGAGCCAAGACCTAATGCAATATTAATACGGATCAACACTTATGAACTTTCTAGAAACCAAAAGTAGTAATGAAAAAAATATTGAAAATCGGATCCACAAACATAAAGCCTTCAACTTACCTTCCTTCGCATGCCCTTCGAAGCGGCATGATCAACTAGAAGAGAAAAGAAAATTCTTAGAAGAGGAAACCCTATCTCATTTCTAAAGCATGACATAAAGAAGGGAAACATTTCCTAAAATGTCTCATAGCTTCCTACACATAGTTGTGGTGCACAACACAACTATGAATAAGACTCTAATCTATGCGGTATGTTGGATTCCAAGGATCTATCAACCGAGTGCTCTGATATCATCTATTTCATGACCCAAGCCTAGGTCCTAGAAGTAACCGGCGAATGGGGAACCCGAAGGAATTCCAAATAAGCCTAATAGCATATCATTACACATCATTGGTCGTGGAAGCAATATAAAACATCATAAGAAACATGAACAAGGGGAAATGGAACTAAGGGAGAAAGAAAGAGTTTAATACATAAATAACATAGATGAGTCAAAGCTCAAACGTAATACATAACTTGTACAACAATACCTCTAAACATAGACACTTAGCGGGGGCCAAGACAAAGCAATCGGGCTCACCCTCATAGTCAAAAAAGCAATAAAGAAGAAGGAATCGACATATAACATAAGAAACATAGACCAATGTCTCCGGAATGGAGGACTCACCAATAAGCTTGAATGAAGCCGTACTAGCCATGTGGATGGAGATACTCAAGCGGGGCTCCGGTTCCTACATGGTCATATCGTGTAGGCATAGAGTATGCGTTAGAATGCTGCAATACACTAAGTATGTGGCATGCAATGGAACAAGAGATAGGCAACATAATCAAAATTCTTAACAATACGCAATAGGCGTAATATAACAATATGGCATGCATGGACAATGCTTGTAGTAAAACATGCTTGAAAATATCCATCGTTTCATAGCTTACTTAACCCATTAAGAACAAAATTAGATTATCAGATTACCTTATACTAGAGGGTGAGAGAGTTAACATGAGTTCGTAACCCCAAATCATACACGAGGGTAAGGAGTACATCATAGTTCATAACCTCATAAAGAGTAATATAAACTCATAGGGAGTAGCGTAACATCATAAAGAGTAACATAACCTCATAGGGAGTAGCATAACCTCATAAAGAGAAACACAACCTCATAGGGAGTAGCATAACCTCACAAAGAGTAACATAACCTTATAGGGAGTAGCATAACATCATAAAGAGTAACATAACCTCATGGGGAGTATCATGACATCATAAAGAATAACATAACCTAATAGGGAGTAGCATAACCTCGTAAAGAGTAACACAACCTCATAGGGAGTAGTATAACCTCATAAGGAGTAGCATAACCTCACAAAGAGTAACATAACCTAATCGGGAGTAGCATAACCTCATAAAGAGTAACATAACTTTATTGTAAGTAGCATAACCTCATAAAGAGTAACATCACCTCATAGGGAGTTGGATAACCTCACTAAGAGTAATGTAACCTCATAGGGAGTTGCATAACCTCATAAAGAGTAACATAACCTCATAAAGAGTAACATAATCTCATAGGGAGTAGCATAACCTCATAAAGAGGAACATATCCTCATAGGGATTAGCATAACCTCATAAAGAGTAACATAACCTCATAGAGAGTAGCATAACCTCATAAAGAGTAACATAACCTCAAAGGGAGTAGCATAACCTCATAAAGAGTAACATGACCGCATAGGAAGTAGCATAACTTCATAAAGAGTAACATGACCTCACAGGGAGTAGCATAACCTCATAAAGAATAACATAACCTCATAGGGAGTAACATAACCTCATAAAGAATAACATGACTTCATAGGGAGTAGAATAACCTCATAAAGAGTACCATAACCTCATAGACAGTAGCATAACCTCATAACGAGTAACATAACCTCATAGGAAGTAGCATAACCTCATAAATAGTAACATAACCTCATAGTGAGTAGCACAACCTCATAAAGAGTAATATAACCTCATAGAGAGTAGTATAATCTCATAAAGAGTAACATAACCCCATAACCTCATAGGGAGTAGTATAACCTCATAAGGAGTAGCATAACGTCATAAGGAGTAGATTGCATTCGTACATGAGGGTAAGGTGTACAATATAACTCATAACCCATACATGTAGGAATTAGCCTTGCACTAGAAGGTAAAGTATGTAACATAGTTCATAATCCCGCCTAATAGGTTTTCACATTTGAAAAGAGCATAAATCTTATCTTCAGAATCCAACAAGTCATCAAAAATTAATAAGAACATAACAACATGAGAGCCCAACAATTTTCTTGCAATACCAAAGGTGCTTTACATGATTCAAACACATATATTCATTCCTTTCATCCTTATATACATATATTCCCTTCTTATCATCATTTGGTCATCACATACATATATCATTTCATCATCATATAATCATTCATCTCATAAAACATGTATTGGACCTACAATTCGTCAAGAAACCCTAGCCGAACATTTTATCAAACACCTTAGCTGTTGCATAATGGGGGTAAAAGACCATGCTTTTTAGAGATGAAATCATGCAATAAAATCTACTGTAAAACCATCAATCAAAACATTGCAATACCATCAAGACATACACATTAAAACCCCTCATCAAATTCAACGTTAGATCCAAGATTTAGAGCTCAAAATGCTAAAACAACCATACTTTTATGAACTAAAATCATTGTGCACTAAATTTCTCAATATACAAGACCCACATGTAAAATCAACTTTAAATTGCAATATTAGTAAAAAGAAGGCTTAGGCACCATGGCTGGAAGGACCCAATGGCTCAACACCATATACCTTAACTTTTGGAGAAACCTTAAAGAAGGATTTAATGGGGACATGAAGATTGAGCAAAATCCTTGATGAAATCCTTAAGATTGGTCTTGAGTTTTGGGACTTGAAATTTGGGAGTAAATATTGTTCTTTGGTGAGTATTGGGGAATATTTAGGATGATATAAAGGTGAAATAAGGCTAAGTATATGTATTTTCAAGTGTAGGAATCCTTAGGCCCATGACTTAAAATTCTTGGCCCGAAGTCAAGAGAAAATAGGACCAAAACGGAGTGCTCACTGGAGTTGCATTTTCTGCACAAATGAGTTCCACAAAAATGGACATAACTCCTTCATCCAAACTCGAAATGACGTGAAACCAAGTGCGTTGGATAGTTAATTCAAAGAACTTTAATTTTTTTGGTTGTGGGTTACTTAGTTCTTTGTGTGTTAAGAGATATACCGGTTCAAAGTTGACCCTCCAAAATCATATTTTTGAGATTTTTCAATTTTGATACTGTTGCTCTAAAGTTTGGGTTAGACCTATTTACCACTCAACTTGACACCCTAAATAAGAATATGAAGTAAGATTTTCGAAATAACAAACGAATGATCAGATATATGGAAATTAAGAGTCCGTGCACTTTCGAGGTATATTTTCGGGTACTTTTGGGATCATTTCATAAATGATGGACTTAGCCATGTCCCCATTCTGATTGACATGATGATACTTTATGGGTTCACCTGGCTGATAGAGTCGATTGGACAATACTCCCCAATTCTGGTACGAGGGTTTTATGCATCGTACGCAGCCATCATCTAGCATGATCTTTCTAAGGGGATGAGACCTATCACTTAGCCTACATTGATAGAGGTATGGGTGAGAGGTCGGCGGGTTGATATTTCTTAGGAGATGATCGGCCACATGTTTTTTGATCCAGAGTTTCGTGCCCCCAGATCTATAACAGAGTTTGACCACTGGTTCGGGTAGGTTAGAAATTCATTGATTATAAAGGATTCGGTACATAGGACCTCACTTTTGAGATGGGTGGCCTGTTACATCATGGAGTAGGGTCTGGAACTTATGTGGGTTACAACCTACACTAAGCCGATTGTCAGAGCTTCAATCTCTTTCCCCACTAAGTTTTGGTAGGCTATTGTCAAATCATGTGTCCGGCCAACCTTGGAGGATAACATACTTACGTCAGAGCATTCAGTATTAGTTACTAGATTTTTGGTTGACTATGACATTGATTGGGCTCGACTCATAGTAGAGCAGATACATGAGTCAACACTAAAGAGGGCCGCCTCCATCTCATTTTCAATTTTGATCTACAAACTCTAGAAAGAGTCATGGGTAGAGATCTTACATCAGCTCAACTAGCTAGTTGAGGCCCAGCATACTTTGGAGCCCAGCCTGATAAAGGCTGATGAGAACCTGGTGGTACTTCAGTGGGAATATCTTTCTCCCATGCTAGAGGTGTTTTCCCTAGAGCAACCATCTGAGGGTTCGATGACTGCCACCACCACTACTCTTGCTGCTACTACTGATGAGTCACCCCAACAGCCCGAGGCAGTCGATATTGAGAGGGGTCCTACTAAAATTGCTCCTTCATTAGAGGCCACCACTTCATCGCCTTCTACAATGGGTATAGTCTATGTGTTTTCCACTTCTATTCAGGCCATGGCACAATAGTTATAATATGTTATCGCCTTATTTTCTTCGCTTATTCAGCAGCTTAGGCCATGGGTCCGGCAGGCTATTGCAGACCCTGAGGAGAAGAGTCGGGCATTCACCATATCTACGATTCAAGAGCGTGTTTCTAGAGTGGATGCCCGCATGGATATTTTTGAAGAGCGGGTACAGAAGAGGAAACCTGAGGCCTAGCCTTCAGATTTGTCTACCATAAGTCAGGAGATTGAGATTCTTAGGCCTGACATGACATCATCACTTGCAAAACCTGTGACACTGCCAAAGACTACATCTCCAGGGTTGTCGTTTGACTTATTTACCTATGTGAAGACTACACAGACTTCCCTCGAGAAGAGACCTTTCACGGATGCGGAGCGAGATGATAGTAATGTACATGCAAAGGTTTTTAGGATGATGAAGATCTCGAGCATACCTTGAGAGTGTCGAGGCAGGAAGCGAAGATGAGATGCCCTTGAGAGGAGTACTAGTTAATGGGTATTGGTCCTTCTAGATACATTGTAGCAGCTGAGGTGACTAGCCCGCAGGAGGGTGATATCCAGAGTCAGCCACAGACTGACACTTAAGAATCAAGGTACGTTTTTGGCCCCTACTTATTATATTTTTTCTTGATTTGATGTATCAGGGATAATGCACAATTTTTTCGATGGGGTGTGGGTACTTCTGAGCCTCAGTGAATTCTGAGTAGCTTATGGACATAACTAACGCAAATTCTGATTCCGAGATTTTCTTGCCTGTGTTCTTTTTCCTCATGAATATTTAATTTCTATTGAACTAACATGTTTAGAATGTTTATATAATATGTGTAGCATATAGTACTAATACTTATGGTATATAGCATATATTTATGTTATGTTTAGAAAATTATTACCCACCAAAAATGTTGATTAGTAGTTAAACGACAACCGTACATGTTTGGGTATTCAGCAATATTTGTTTTGATAAGTGAGGGTCATCGAGACATGAAGCATGATCTGTGAGACTCTTGTTGATAATGTATACAATACCATGTGAGTGTGAGCTTATTTTTCTAGATTCGTGCATTTTGTGCTAATTTAAAACTTGCGTTGTTACTCTAAGTTAGATTGTAGAATAAATGGAGTGGGAAGGGATATTAGGCCTTTGTTCTTTAAACTAGTCCACTTTAGCCTAAAAATGACCAACCAAATGGGGTTTTATCCCTTGTTCCAAACGTTTGAGCCTTACATGTATCAATTCTTTCAAAAACACCTAATTTGACTAACTTTGTCTAGTAAAAGACCTTGAGAATAGCCCTGGTCTGCCCTTGAGCATTGTGGACCTTAATAGAGGCAAAAAGCCTAAGTTGAGGATGGCTATCAAAAGTGGCCCTATTTTGGGAATAAATATTGTGTACTTCAATATAGGTGAAAAGGCTAAGTTGCGAGTGGCCGTTGTAATGGAGAATCACAAGAATAAAGTGGTGAGTTGGGAATGAGGAGCAAAAGGAGAAAATCATGTAGAGGGTGCAAGAAAAAGACTAAGATTCCTTACATTGAGCATAAAAAGCAAAATGAGGTGTAGAAATAAGACAAAAGCTAAAAAATGAGATGAAAATACCTGGAAAAGCTTGAATGTTGAAAATGGGAGAATAAGGTGAAAACATTCGGGTTAGTAAGGTGAAAGTGATGAAAAACATAGTTCAAGGATAGCTTTTAGTCACTATTTTTTTTTAAAATGCCATACCAAAGCCCCCTGATCCTACGTTATAAGCCTACAAAGTCCTAAAGTGATCCTAGTCCAGTTAGTTAAAAATCTAATTCATGAGTATAGGTGCAAGCCTATGGTATAAGTCATTATGCATGAATATCTTTTGTGAGAGTGAGAGAGTTTGCATAGTCCTAAAGCTAATATTGTAATCATCATTGAGTGTCAAAAATGACACTTCTTTCTGTGAGGGAACTTGCATTGAATTGTTAGAAATTTACTTGTTCAGTGATTGTGGACTATTGATATTCCCTTGCTTGTCATAGTTGTGTTGTCAAATGCACCAATGTTTTTGGTTTGCTTAATAGCTATCTGATCTTCTTTTGAAAAGTTGGTGTGTGTACCTGAGTTTGAATTGTATGTAATGTATGCCATTGAGTTGAAATTTCTGTGTTATTATATTGTCTATATAGATTAAGTAGTCGCTTGAGGATAAACAATAATTTTAAGTTGAGGGTGTTGCTATGCTATCAAAATATAGCATATTTGATGCTTAAAACTTAGGATTTTGTGTGTTCTCAATGCAATATTTATGGTTTTTATGTGCTTTTGTGTTTAATTTTGTAGAAAAGCATGTTGGCATCACTTTGGGGTAAAATTGTAGATTTTCTGGTGTATGGTGACTTAGGAGAGCCTCTATGGATCGTAGAACATTCTATGAGTCGAAGAGGAGGGTTTCGTGACAAATTTCAGTGAAGTATGATTTTTGACGTTCAGCTATACAAGATCTATATATGACTCAAAGATCACTCTACGAGTTGTATACACAAAGAATTCCAGTGAAGGACCAGTTGATGCAGATGAAGTCTATGAGAGTGAAATACGAGTCTTGAATCAGTGTAAGTCTCATATACTGGATTTGTGGCAGTGAAGTCCAAGATTCAAAAAGTTGAATAACATAACCCGATTATGACTCGTAAATCACACTATGAGTCGTAAGGGCCTGTCGTAGAAAGCCGCTAACTAGATTTTTTTTATTTTTGAGGACTTAATTTTAATTACTTTAAATACTACTTTTTAGCTCATTTTTCAGGAGAGTACAGTTGAGAACATCATTAGAAACTACTTTTAGGGTTTTGTACTCGGAGACTTCATTTTTGGAGGAGAATACATTGTGAATTAATTGGATCTTTAAATTATGTGATTCTCAATTAATTTTGGATTTGCTTATTCTTCAATTCAATTAGGTAAGTGTTTAATTATATTTTTTAAACTCATAACTTCTTTATCTATCCATAGCACGAGTACCGAAATCTACAACTCAGGGTTGTGGGAACCATGAAGATCTAACCAAATAAACCCGAATAATTTGCAATACTTGGAATGGGCAATTGCATATGTTAACCAATTTTCTTCATTTTGCATGTTTTCTTGTGGTGGCCAACATTAGAACTTGCCTAGTATTACCTTCCCGATGCAGGTGTTAATGAATATGAAAAGAGATTATTAACAAGATTCAATGATGTGTTCTTTTTATCTAATCAACCGAACTAGACCAAGGGGAGGTTGACTGGGACTATGGGTAATGGTTAGTATTGCACACTATAGAGATGGGCCAAAGGACTTGGTGAACTTAAATTGCCGTCCTGCATGCTATACTTTAGTCGAGAATTGGGCTACCCAGGGATATTCAGTTGGTGAATCACGGGGAACACAATTCCCAAGTTGCTCTCCATTATTGATTGTCTCTTTTTGATAGTAAATTTAGTTTATTTTCTTGTTGAGTGTTGCAAACCCGCTATTCGGGAAATTAAGTTGTTAATTACTTAAATTTTATATTGGTGAATTCGTTGTGAGTCTCTGTATTCTCTGTAGGATTCAACCCTAACTTTTGTTAGGTTTTATATTTGACAATGACCACTTTATCCTCAAAAGAGAGGTGTAACTTGTGCATGATCACCTAGGTTCATTCATGCATGCTTTTGTAAAATGACATATAGAGCTTGTGAAAATACTCATATAGAAACATTAAATCAGTAAAACAAGTTTATGATGATCATCACATAAGAAAATAAATATAATAAATATAATTTACAACAAAATACTCAAAAGTCATGTATGTAGACTCATTCAACTCTCAACTTCTCTATTACCATCAAAGGGACTCATGGAAGAACATTCTCATGTTTTAGTTTAGCCTTACATACTTGATGTAAACCTTTTGACAATCAGTCCTTGAAAAACTCTCTTCAAACTCCTTGAATTTACGTTACTCTTCTCTTCTCTTTAGCCCTAGTCTATTTCAATAATATAGAAACGCCCAGGAATGGCAATTAAAACCCTTTTGATGCTACAAAATGACCCATTTAGATCATATTTTAAGATTAGGAAGGGTTGGGAAAGTTCTGGAATGCCCCTCATGAAATTTGAAAAAAAGGTTCGCGTCGATGCATCCCAGTCTGCGATGCAGACTAGGTGGTTTTGAGATGGTTTTTACCAAAAATTCTCTGATCGAGTTTTCTAATCCTGTAGAAAATATTTGGACAAGATCTAAGTGTAAGTGTGCGTTAGGTGAGTGTCGCACACTTGTCCCGCACTCTCACTGGATTTCATTTTATCATTAAAAATTTATCTTTTGATTTGATTTCTCTAAAAGTCTACCAAGACCAATTTCCCACTCAATTTTTAATGTTGATCACATATTCGGCCTCAGATTTGTCATCAAAGCATGGTAATTTTATCGAGTGTTACATCATCTCCCCATTGAAATAATTTGTCCTTAAATGATGAGTAAACGATGGATATTAAGGCACGAATAAAGATCAATAATCCTCTCAATACTTACTCAATCAATCAAACTCTCTACACCTCATCAACCTCAACAATCTCTACTCTAACTCAGGAATCGATACATCAAATCAAGAATAGACAAATCAATTTAAGTCAAGGGTAATGACATTACCTTCAACATTCTCATCATCAACCATGAGTAGATGCAGGTACTTAGTGCTCATATCTTCCTTAGCTTCCCATGTGGCTTCCTCAAGGAATTGATTTCTCCACAGGACTTTGACAGAGGCAAACTCTTTGGTTATCAACTTATGAACCTGACGATCAATGATTTGGACTAGAATCTCTTCATAGGACAAGCTATACTTTACTCCAATGATCTCAATAGGGATCATCAAGGCAGGATCTCCCAAATATTTCTTCAACATCGAGACGTGGAATACTGAATGAATTGCGTCTAACTTGGAAGACATCTCTAACTCATAAGCAACCTTCCCAATCCTCTTCCTGATCTAATATGGGCCAACATAGCGAGGATTCAATTCCCCTTCTTCCCAAATCTCATAACACTTTTCATAGATGACACTTTCAAGTATACCCAATCACTCACCTCTAACTTTAAGTCTCTTCTCCTTACATCGGTGTAGGATTTATGGAGACTTTTTATAGTCTTCAACCATTTTATAATGACCATTACCTTCTCCATCGATTGTTGGACAAGATCAGGTCCAATCAACTCAGCTTCTCTAACCTCCAACCACCCAATTGGTGATGTATAGCTTCTCTTATACAAAGCTTCATAGGGGGTCATTTGAATGGTTGCATGGTAACTATTATAATATGTAAATTCAATCAACCGTAAGTGGTCATCCCAATTTAATTTAACGTCAAGGACATAGGCTCTCAACATGTCCTCTAATGTCTGAATTATACGTTCTACTTGTCCATCCATCTGAGGATGAAAACTTGTACTCAGATTCACTTTAGTACCCAAACCTTCTTGAAAGGTCCCCAAATTTGGGAGGTGAATTGAGCTCCTCTGTCTGAGATGATGGACAAGGGAACTCTATGAAACCTCACAATCTCACGTATGTACAACTTGACATACTTCTCTATAGTGTTAGTTGTCTTAACTACCAAGAAGTGAGTTGATTTGATCATCCTTTCCATAATTACCCATATTGAATATTGTTGCTTTTGAGACCTTAGTAGACTAGTAATGAAATCCATGTTGATCATCTCCCACTTCAACTCAAGAATCTCAAAGTTCTGAGCCAATCCAAATGGCCTTTGATGCTCAATATTAACTTATTGGCAATTCGGGCACATAGAAACAAGCTCAGCAATATCCTTCTTCATTCCACTCCACCAATAGACTTTCCTCAGTCGTGGTACATCTTGATAAAGCCCGGATGAATAGAATATATAGAGCTATGGGATTTGTTTCTATCTCAAATATCATCAACATCTGGAACGCACAATCTACTTTGGTATCTCAATACTTCATCTCCCTCTTTGGAGAAGACCATCACTTTTTGTTTGTGGACAACCTCTTTCAATTGAAGTATGATAGGATCTTGGTCTTTCTTTTGTTTCACCTCTGCCACTAGTGATGAAGCAAACCTTTTCTGAACATTGACTCCTCCCTCATCATTCTCCTTACGTTGAACTCCCGATTGAGCCAATCAATGCACTTCCTAAGCTAACTGCTTCCTTCCTTCATCAACATGGGTCGTGCTACCCATTATAAGCCTTCTAAGACCATCAACAACAATGTTAGCTTTACCTCGGTGGTAGTGAATGCTCATGTTATAATCCATGAGGAACTCCAACCATCTCCTCTACCACAGGTTGAGCTCTTTCAGACTGAAGACATGTTGCAAAATCTTGTGGTCAGTGAACACATCCACATGCACTCCATATAAGTAGTGGTAAAAGATTTTAAGTATGAACACCACTGCTGCCAAATAAAGATCATGGGTCGGATAATTCCTCTCATAACCCTTAAGTTGTCTGGAAGCATAGACTATTAGTTTCCATCTCTGCATTAGTCAACCTAATATAACTCTTGATGCATCATCATATATCACAATCCTATGTACCATCGGGAAAAGTTAGAGCTAGTGTAGTAGTCAGTCTGCTCTTCAACTCTTGAAAACTCTTCTAACATTCAACATACCACTAAAATTTGACCTTTTTCTGAGTCAACTTGGTCAATAGTGCGGATAGGGAAGAAAACCCATCAACAAATCTGCGGTAATAGACTGTTAATCCTAAGAAACTTCTTATGTCAGTCGGAGAGGTCGGTCTTGGCCAGTTCTTAACCGCTTCTGTCTTTTGGGCATATACTCTAATACCATCACTGGAAAAAACATGGCCTAGGAAAGTCACTGACTTAAGTCAAAACTCACACTTCGAGAACTTTGCATACAACTCATGCTCCTTAAGAGCCTGAAGGACAATTCTGAGGTGATTGGCATGCTCCTCTTCATCTCTTAATTCACTAAGATGTTGTCAACGAACATGACCACAAACATATCAAGATATTGTCTGAACACCCTATTCATAAAATCTATGAAAGTTGCAGGTGCATTCATTAACAAAAAGGACATGACCAAAAACACAAAATGGCCATATCTAGTCCTAAAGGTTGTTTTTGGAATATTACATTCCCTTCACTTTCAACTGATAGTATCAAGATATAAGGTCTATCTTTGAGAAATAAGAGGCACCCTGAATTTGGTCAAATAAATCATCTATCCTGGGGAGAGGATATTTATTCTTTATCGTGACCTTGTTCAGTTGTCTATAATCGATACACGTTCTGAGAGACCCATCTTTATCTCACACGAATAGGACAGGGGTACCCAACGGAGAAACACTTGGCCTAATAAAGCCCTTCTCCGACAAATCTCTCAACTCCTCTTTCAACTCTTTCAACTCAGTGGGGGGCCATCTATAAGGTGGAGTTGAGATAGGCTAGGTATTGGGAAGAACATCAGTCCCAAAGTCAATCTCTCTATTAGGAGAGACTCTTGGCAGATCCTCAGGAAACTCATTCACAATCGAGACTAATTCTAGAGTAGGAGAGTCAACATCATTAGACTTAACTCATATGAGGTGATAGATACAACCTTTGGAAATTAGCTTCCTAGCCTTAAGTAGGAAATAAACTTTCCCTTTGGTGCAACAGAAGCACCCTTCCACTATAGAATTGGTTCATTTGGGAATTGGAACTTAATGGTTCAAGCGTTACAATCAATTGAGGCATAACAGGCGTGAAGCCAATCCATGCCTAGGATTACATCAAAATCTATCATCTCTAACTCAACTAGATAAACAAGAGTATCCTTATTCTCTCAACTCGAATAGACTCACCCACTAGAGTAGAAATATCAAAGGGTTCAAGAAGACTCTTAGGGGTTCCATCAAATCAACTTGCCATATAAGGAGTTAGAAATGACAATGTGGCACTAGGATCTATTAAAACATAACAATCAAGAGTAAAGACTTGAATCATACCCTTCACAACATCTGGGCAGTTCTCCTGATCTTGGGGATTATCCATGGCATACAAACGATTTTTGGCTCCACTTGCACCTAATGTGGTACCTTTCTAATTTCCTCTGACTGGTGCGGCTGGTGTAGAAGATAGAGCCCGATTAACCCAATTCGGACACTCTCTGAAAGTGACCCACTTGGAAACACTTGAAACATGCATCACTCCCCTCACAACATCTCCCTAAGAGTAATCTACCACACTTACCACATGGCGGCTTACCCTTTGAACCTTTAGCCACACTAGCTTGTGATTGAGGTTTGAGGCCTATGATCATTCCTATTTCTGGGCATAGGTTTACTAGAAGATGATGGTGCTAGCCCTAACCGGAATACGTTACCATTCTCTCTCTTTCCAACCTCATGGCTGGATGTCATGGCTCTCTTATTTCTGAAATCCTCACTGTCATACTGTCTCTCCTCATCAGCTTGTTGTACTTAAGTCATCAATCTACCGATGTCCATGTCACTCATGAGCATATCTCCCTTTCCATTTTTCTTTGGCCCTTTATTCATCCTATCAACATACATCCCTATTCTCCCCCTCATCTCAGCAACTATATCCAGAGCATTGTGAGGTAGCTAAGTGAACTTGAGTCCATACTCTTGCATAGTCATAGAGCCCTATTTCGAATTCAAGAACTCCCTTACCTTGGCCTACCTTCATTCTCTTAGAAAGAAGCACCCCAAGACAGCTTCCTCGAACACTGCCCAAGTCAGCAATGGGGCTTCCTCTCCTCTACCCTTCTTCCATTGGTCGAACTATAGCCTGGCCACACCCTTGAGCTGGTAGGCAGCCAGTTCAACTCTATCAGCATCAGCCACAGGCATCACCTAGAACACTTTATAAAGCTCCTCCACGTAGCTTTCAGGATCCTCACTGATGCAGGCCTGTGAACTCAGGCAGATTCATCCTCAAGAATTTTTGGACTCTAGATATGTCTTGTGCATCATGTCTACCCACTTCTTGCCCACAGCAGGTGCTGTGACATCCTGGCTAGAGTTTGGATAGCCTGGCGAAGCTAAGCATTAAAAACCTCAACTTATGGGGGTTGCTCAGTAGGGACAGCTGGATCCACGGGCTCCTCATGTCCTTGAGGCTCGGGTGGGTTGCAATTCTTCCTAATAGGATACCCTCTACCTCTGACGGCTCTTCTAGGATGTATGATCCTAACTCTACAATGCATAGAGCACGAATTAGAAGAGAGATTCATAGTGTTTTAACTTTATTGCACGAATCAGATCATGAAAGAAGTGTAACCATTCCTAATGTCTTATAGCCTCTTGCTTATGAAATATGGTGCATAACACACCCATAAACAAGACTCTACCAGACACAGCTTCATAGACTCCTTAGGACACTTGAACTCTATTCTCTAATACCAAGTTTGTCATGCCCCGGGAGAGTATCCTAGACGTGGCTGGCACTCAGAGACTATTACTAATCCCTAAGCGAACCACTTAGCCTTATCACAGTCATTCATTCAACAATTAATAAATCAATAGAAGTCTAAAGATAACAATGAGCAATATAGTCTCAAGTATCACATCAAATAAATAAACTAGTAGGAAAGAAACTAGTTTATGAAATCTAAACATCAACACTCAACTCTAGCCTATGAAGCCTCTATCACTATCAATTGGTGCGAATGACAGACCGATGACTACTGTAATCAAAAGTAAATCTTACTCAAGTATAACTCTAGTAAGCTCGATGGAAATAAAGTAGGGTCCTTTGAAGTAAGGGAGGCTCACCAACTCAGCTGACTGCAAAGATCGTCAACGGTGCACCTATTGACGATCTAGTACCTACCTCTGCATCATAAAATAATGTAGCCCAAAGGGAACGTCAGTATGTGGAATGTACGAGTATGTGAAAAGGTTGAATGAAACAAAAATAAGTAGAATAATATAGAAATAACATCAACTCAGAATATACTCAATCAGAATGTCAAATGCCTATCTAAAGCAAGAATAAAGTGTTGACAAGTGACCAATCAACCAATCAAACCTCATCAATCAACTCAACTCAACTCAATTGAACCCAACTCAACTCAACTCGACTTAACTCGACTTAAAGTACTCAATGTGGGGACTATATGGGAATTTCCCTTATCTGACAATAATCAATTATGAGCTAGTGATTGTACAACAATCCCACTGATATTACCAAACTTTCCAGGTAATGAATGAATTGGACTCACTGGGGATCTAGCCTCAATAAGTCATCTATTGCCTTTAAGGACTTTAACTCGAGGGAATCTCAATGTAATGGTTTTAATCCTCACCTACGCTTGACGACTTAGTTAATAAGTGCGATTTGAATTTACTTTTACTCATTTCGATGCTCGATACTCTTTCCATGACTCAATGCTCATAAGACTCCTCATCTCAATCAAGCATCTTAATTAGCCTCGTTGAGGCACTTATCAACTCAATTAGTCTCGTGGACACTCTCATCATCTCATTAACTCGACTCAACGAGGCCTTTCAACCTAAGAACTCTATTAACTCATCAACTCAGTTCTCATTTAAGAAGTCAAGGACTCAAATCATCATTAAGAAGAAGTCAATTGGACAAAACTCTAGAATTCAATTATGATACTCATAGGATCATCAAGCTCAATTAACTCAACCTCTTACTCACATTACAATCACCATTAACATACTCAAGTCAAGGCTCTAGACTCCATCCCTAGGTTTATTCATGTATGCTTTTTTTAAATAACCTATAGTGCTTGTGAAAATACTCAGATAGAAACATTAAATTAGTAAAACAAGTTTATGATGATCATCAATACATGAAAATACATGTAATACATATAATTTACAAGAAAATACTCAAGAATCATGTGTGTAGACTCACTGAACTCTCAACTCCTCTATTACCATCAATGGGACACATGGAAGTACATTTTTATGTTTTAGTTTAGCCATACATACCTGGTGTGAAGCTTTTGACAATCAATTTTCATAGAACTCTCCTCAAATTCCTCATATTTATGCTCCTCTTCTCTTCTCTTTAGCCCTAGTCTTTCTTAAGAACTTAGAAAGGACCGGGAACGGGGATTAAATCCTTTTTACACTCATATTGACCCGTTTAGATCTTGTTTTAAGTTTAGGAGGGGTTGGGAAAGGTCTAGAATGTTCCTCAGGAAATTTAAAAAGATTTCGCCTCAGTGAAGCCTAGTCAGCGACGCGGACTGGGTGTTTTTGAGATAATTTTCGCTGAGAATTCTCCGATCGAGTTTTTTAATCCCATAAAAAATATTTAGACCAAATCTATGTGTAAGTCCACCTCAGGTGCGTGTCGTACACTTGAGAGCACTGGAATTCATTTTTGCATAAAAAATTATCTTTTCATCTAATTGCTCTAAAAATCAACCAAGATCATTCCCCCACCCAATATTTCATGTTGATCGCATATCTGACCTTGAATTTGTTATCAAAGTATGGGAAGACGTGTTATGTGCATATCTCTCCTACAGGAATATTTTGGTAATTTTATCAGGTGTTACATATTTCACTTGGAAATTGCTTATATTGAAGAAAATATGTAAAGAGAGTTTAAAGTGAAACCAAGGAAAAGAAAATTTTCTAAAGTGAAACCAAGGAAAAGAGAAATTTTTGCACCAGCACATGGTGCCACAAAAAGCCCAGACGTGGGCTACCATCCGATACCGCTAAAACTATATTTTGTAAATAGATAAAATAAATGGGAAAAAGAAGTAAAATACAATAATTCCCTTGTCATACGATGAAATGTCTCACTTAGTTTTATATAAATTTTAAATAATGTATGTTACTCTCGTTCTCCCAACTTCTGTAGCACTAATTCATAATTATTGTTACTTATAGTTCTTTTTACATCATTCCAAGCAATATACATAAAAATTTTGATTTATTTATATAATAATATATAATTACTGAAAGATATCAAAAAATAATTGCATAAATTTATTTGCCAAGTTTAAATAGAAACTTGATAGTAAAATCATAATTGAAGTATTTGAAAAAATTATTTATCAGCGGTAATATTGTAGAATCATAATTTAAGCAACTAAAGAAATATAATCAAGCAGCTAAAATAGACACATCATGAAAATTCCATGGAATATTTTTATGGGCCCCTATATAATAAAGAACAGGAAGCGGATAACTCAAATAGACACGTCGATAGAGAGTTGTCTACTTCACCCAACTCCCATTTATATACTAAGATAATTCTAATATTTGTCCTTATTATCATCATTTATTAAATAGTGAAATTTAACTTACCTAATGAATCAACTAACTTTAAAAGTTATTGCCTTAAATTCTTAGTCTATCAAGCACTTATTGTAAAGTCATTAATTAGTATAACAAATTTATTCTTTAAAATTCATTTCATTAATAAGTAAAATTTGCAAAAAGGTACAATTTGTATATATTCGATGTTATTTATTTTTCAATTTATATTTTCTGCAAGAAAAATTGTACATTTTCTTCTTCTTTTTTAAAATATAAAAGTTAAATATAGCTGAAAGTAAATGTTATGCTTAAACAAATTTACTCTTTTTTTCAGTAATGTAGCAAAAAAATAATATAAAAGCAATTCACATCAAATAAAAACCTTATACTAAATATAATAAGTCCTTTCATTACCTTCAATTATAATACTTGAAGACCAAAAAGTACTTAAATTGTAACATCCCATAACTCTATCTTACAATACAAATTTTTTCATCGTGGGTATATAAGCTTGAATTTAATAATGTCTTACTTGTACCTATATTTTAAGGCTCATTCCTATATATGGAAAGTGTATCGGAAGTGGTTTAGAGTCACAAGAGACCTCTAGTACTTAGTCGACTTCAAATCGTTCTATTATTAGTTTTTTCATATTAGATTATGAAAGGGTTAACTTCAAATTATCATTACTCTCAGAACATGAAAAATTGGTTGGCGCACAATCTATCAAATTAAAGATCTCTTAATCCTCTTTCCAACTCCACCAAGATTGCCTCATTTATAGTTTGGAGCAACAATTATGACTGTTTTAGTGAAGATTGCTAGACCAGAGTTTTCTCCCTAAAGATGTTATCAAGAACAGAACTATTTAGAGGGGTGGTCGCCAAGTTTATCAATGCCTTACAAGTGGACGGGTCTTCCATCAACAAATACTTCTTGGGAGGATTCTCATACATTGCTGCAATGATTTCTAGGTTAGAACCTTGGGGACAAGGTTTGTTTCCATGGGGTGGCATTGTAAAAAACCTAGAGCCTAAGTCATAGGCACCTATGCGCAGTACTAGGGATAAGAAATGGCCCAAGCACCTGGACCAACATGTGGTCTCAAATCACAATGCCAAGCTATTAGAAGAAAGGACAAAAAGCACCCTTGCACCATAAGGCATAAATAGACCAATAACCAACTAGACTAGACTATAGAAGAACTTGCTATTTCATTTATAAATAGTATTATTGTGAAATTTGTAAATTAGATTATACAGAAGTACTGTATAATTATTTTGCTATTGTAGGAAATTACTAATGCTATGGAAACTTTGTAGCGATATGTCAACAGGATGAGACAAGAAAATATTTGATCCTCCTCTTTATCTATTCCTATCACTTTAGAGGTTTGTGGATCACATTCGCTCTTCATTTTCTATAATCAGCAACAAAACCAACACTAGTGAGGTACTTGAAAATGTATTTAATCCATTAGCTCCTTCACAAGAAATTCACCCAGAATTTGAACAATTAGCAAGAATATTGTCGTCCATCTCAATGTTTATAAACTGAACTTCACAACTCTTTTTTGTAAGTGATTGCTAGTCCCAGATATCTATTTGATTAATTACTTTCCAATTCTTTTAAATATTGAAGTGCTGAGTGATTCTGTGGTGAGCCTAAGAACACCAAAAGAATTGCACTACACCTTATTTCATTTGTGATAATGTATTCTAAGATCATCTATACATTTTTGCAAGTTGGCTTTTTGTTGGAATATGACTGAAGAGGATTTTCGCAAGAATCCAAATGTGAAGGATCCAAGGGTGCCCACAGTATAATGTTGGCAATCCAAATAATGTTCAAGAATATTGACATATATTTTCATGAACTTCAAGATAATTCAGAGCAGAAGTTCTTTTTATGTCAAAGATATGACTAAGAGCTTCCAAAATATGTCTTCTCACTATCGATATGAGCAAGTTACTACAAAAATTGGACTCAAACAACACTGAACTTACGGAAGTGCATGGTGAGATTTCAAATAAAATATTCCTGTTGATATTTTAGTTCCAAAGATATTAATGTGAAATTTTAATGGGCACAAGAAAGTATTATCACTTGTCATGTTTCTTTTCAAGTTAGTAAAAGGATAATGCAATATATAGAGAATCCCTAATATAAAAGAATCGATAAAAGCAAATTAGTTATTAAATGTTGAGTATTATTATTAGTTGAGATTCCTAATTTGAAAAAATCCATAATATGAATGCTGAATATTCTAATTAGTTATTGCTATATGGCAGAGAATGTTCAATTGATGCTAAGAGGAGAACTAAGTTTATTTAAATAACTACAAGTGAAATTTTAATATCCAAAATAGAAATTATTATCTTTCGTTAAAGGAAGAATTAAAATCTTTTCTTGATATGTTATAACTTTAATTTATCATTGTAAAGGAGAAGAAAACTGCATAAGCTCATTGAGTCCTAGTCAAGATGACTTTATTCTCGATGGTGATATCCACCTCGAAGAAACTACTGCTCCTAGAGTAACTACAGAGAATGAGACCGAGAATAACGAGGAGGGTGTTTCTTCTGGACCATCAACTGTAGAATATAGAAGTGCTCATGAATCATGTATCAAAGTAAGTTAATTATCTTTCTCCTAGAATTTGAAATTCGTGGTTGTCCCGAAACATGGATAGACCTTAAATTTTGCTTTATCCTTCTAAACATTAATAGTTTGCAGCCTTTCGAGGAAAATAATTGGGATTTCTATTCAACAAGATAATATTGCACAAAGCGAACCACAAAGTGAAACATCCTCATCTTAGTGAATAATATTTCCTCTCCTGTGTTTAATGAGAAGCTTCCCATATTTACAATATCTTGAAGTCAAGGTTCGGACACGGATTTGGTGTATTTTTTGTTCTTTCTTAGGTTGTTAACAGTGGTATACCTCTAGCTTAGGATGTAACATTGGATCACCTCAGAGTGATTGTGCTAGAAAACATTCGAGGGGTAAATCATCATATGCAATTAGTCAAGTTTCTCAGCTTAGTGAAGTCTCTGGTTCTTATGAGAATCATAGTTGAGGCATAGATCTATGATGATTATGAAAGTATGAAATCACTAATTGAGTTTGTCAAAACATCAATTAGCATCACCTAAAGAAGAATTGTCTTCAAATTAACTAGTACTAAATGATTACAATCCACTTGGATCTTCACACATCTTTAATCAAAACATATCTTTGGTTAGATTGTTTTGGAAAATTGAAGAAAATGAATAGAAAAAGGAGTGTTCTTGCAGTAGTGCATCGCTATCTTTTCCGCTACCATAAGTTGATAAGAGTAATTGGGATTGATGTTTCGACTATTCTGTTACATTTTTTATGTTATAGATCATTAATTTGTCTTGTAAAGGTATCTACTTGACAAGTGATGATACGTTTGAGGAGCTATAAATGAATAAAAAAATTGCTACATGTGAATTTTAAGGGTGAACTTGTATTGAAATGAAAATTATGTAAAACTTCAGCATTTTGGGAGAGCTTCTGGCACTGGAGAATTTGTAAAATGCGTGGAGGCGTCAAGGTTCATAAAGATTTCCTTGAGAGTGAAGAGTGGAACATAGATAAAGTACGGAATAACTCTAAGATAATTTTTAATGATAATGTATCTATTTTATGCACTATAGTTAACTGGTCTTCTTAAAGAAATCTTTTGTAATATCTTCTCAAAAAGTACATCAAATGCTTGATAAACAAATTTCATTTAACCAACCTTAAAACCAAAAATCTTTTCTATGAGAGCGAGAAGATCCATTATAAACACAAAACGTAAAGGAGAAGATGGGTAATTATTTGTGAGGAACAATTTGGTAAACATAAGTTTTTTTAAAGAATATTTTGTCTTGAAAAAGTTAATTATCTATTTTTGTGTCTTGAAAGGAACATAAATTTGTAATTTTCTTCTTCATAGAAAAGTACTACTCATGCAATGTGTATAATCTGAAAGGCATGCGATATATGTAACACACAATTAAGAAGAAACAACAATAATAAGCATAAGATCTAGAGCACGATTGTCACAAAACAGACAAGAAAATAACAACAAAAGTTCTCAAAGATGAAGAAAATAAAGCAGTCTAATGAACTGTATTTGGTAACATATCATTAGTCCAACTGATACTCGAGCACATGTATAAAAATAGAATAAGCTCCTCCAATGACAAAAGAAATCGCTCCGTCTGCTTAAAAAAAAAATTATCAGAGATACAACCAACTTTGGGTGTGCACAGAAAGGTACTTAAACTTGTATAGAGTTGAAAAGGCAGACACGTATATCCCATGTGGCATCGTACATGGCAATTTGTATCCTATATGGTATCCTATGTCGTGTCCTATGAGTGATGTCCTATGCATGGTACTTCACGTAGGATACCTGTATATACTTTAAACCTTTTATAAGTGTAAGTTTCTACTCCAAAGTTAGAGGGCATAAATGGTAGCTGAGGCAAAGTGAAAGGATATCTTTATGTATTATGTCTTCTTATTACCTAGGTTTCTATCTATTGTATTATATTATTTTTTCCCTAGACGTGCAACCACTAGCAACTATTTAACTATGCAATTCTATCTTGACTTCATTTCCCATTAAAGTGAAGAGTGGACAGTTTTCGTGACAAGAATAAGTAATGTACCATATGTCATTTTTTTTGTGGAGCATCATATTGTTAATCAGAAGTCCGAACATCTTCTTTGACAACCTACAAAAACAACATGCTAAGAACTCACTACAAGCATAAAGTGGAAAAAATAAAACACAAGTTTTATTTTAATACCTTTTGTTGTTTTGCTTGTGATGGGCTTTGCATAATATCATTCTGTTTAGTATTGATAAGAAAGTCGTATATAGTTGCTCTAGGCTTAGTATTTTCCAGTTATACATAAAGTTCAGTAAATTTTGTAAAATAACATGATATATTTATGTTAATTAGATGTTAGGGAATAAATTAACATATTTATGTTAAGATGCAAAGCTTTTCTAATTAATTACAATTGATGACATTTTTCTTTTCTTTGTCAAATATCCTCTTTTCAATGGAGTCATGCCGATTCTTTTCCTTTTTCTCGTCATTCTCCAGATTTGATTTTATATTCTGCATCATCTTATTACGTTCCTCTCTTTCTTTCCTTCTCATTTTTGTTTCTTGCCAAAGATACTACGGAACAATACATGAAAATAAATTAATCAAACTATATATCAAAATTTAAGAAATCATTTTAACAAAAAAAATAGTAGTAATAGGTCCAGAGTTGAAAAAAATATTAGATGACAAAAAAGGATCACCATTATTTGGAGTGAAACTACTATGTGAAAATTTCTCCTTACACTAAATAAAAATTAGAAAACTTAATGCGCATATGAAAATCTTTTACCAATTCTAGTAACATGAAAATATAATAAATGAACTTTGTTTTTTTAAAAAAAATTGCAATATAATAAACAATTTTATTTTTCCTGGTACGGATTATGGAACAAAAAAGTTTTTTTTAAATCAATCATGAGTTGTTTCACTAATGTCAAACTTATATAGAGAATTAAAATCATACAAATTTGAAACTATCTAATTACACGTTATACATTGATAAGTTTGGCCATCGATTCAAAATTTAGTGAACATATGTAAACAAAATTAATAACTTTACTACAAAAATCAAGGAGTGTGTTGCATACATATATTAATAAATGTTATTCTTTAATATCCAAATGAGAGATAAATGAAATAAATAAAAAATAATTTCAATTCCACATCAGTAGAAATAATCAATGATCTTTAGCAATAACACTTGCTAAGTGAAAATGCAAAAGAACAAGCGAATAAAATTGGGAGAAATTGGATGATAAAATTAGAATAACTTTCAAACGAATCAACTCACTATCATATATTGATTGTTCTTAATCGTAAGAGAATGAAAAATGGATTGAATTCAATATTGCTCTCATGTTTATATGACATCTCTTTTTTTTGAACTATTCCTTTCTCAACATGAATTATATGAAGAAACAAATCAATTTAGAATAATAAAAAAACATGGCCTATAGAATACTAGAAAGTTTTACAAAAAAACAAACAGAAAGAGATCGAGAAAAATCTATAATTTGCCAAAACTTGAATGAAGGTTCAAGGAGGAGGAAGAGGAGGGCAATGAGGAGGGGGGAGGGGAGAAGAAAAAAAGAAAACAGAAAGAAATGACTCACAAATTTGAACTCACTCTTCTTTGTGATTTTGAAGAAGAAGGAGACGATGATGATGATTTTGAAAAAGAAGAATTTAGATAAATGATTATAAATGAGCACTCACATTTTTTTTTTCTGATTTTGCAGAATAAGAAGAATCTGAAAATTAGGAGTAGAAGGACTGAAATGTCGTAAAAGGAGAAGCGTTACCCTGAAGACTCTTGCTATGGTTGACTGAAGGACTGAAATGACGGTGAAAAATGATAGGCACTTTTTAGATATTGTTCATGAACAGATGGTCCGAACACTTTATTTAGGCTTTGATGTATCAATTTTAATTTTTTTGACAAATTTTATGTAGTTAATTTATTTATTTGCATAATAAAATGTGCCTTGAGCTCAAACATTTACTTTGAAAACAAGAATCTAGAAATTATTATAAACGTGAACTCACCCTCTTTTATAATTTTGGAGAAGAAAAATCCAAAAAGAGGTACAAATGTGTGAACTCACCCTTTTTGCAATTCTGCAGAAGAAGTAGAAGAATCTAGAAAAATAGTTGTAAATGTAAACTTACTCTTTTTTTTTAAACAATTTTGCATAATAAATTGTTATTTACAGGGTAGTTACCGATATGTGTAAATTCATTTTGGATTTTGTTTAGTTGAAAAGACATCACTTTCAAAAATAGAATATACGTTTTTATTCCTTATTTATTAATAAATTATAACATTTTTCCTTATTATCATCATTTATCATATATCATATCATAATCATTATATTCCTT
>JAABOM020069402.1:0-37823 GCA_011800125.2 Solanum clarkiae | reverse complement strand
AATAAATTTATTTATTTTAAATAGCTTTAAAATACATATTTAATTAAATGACAATCCAGAAATGGTTAGAGGTCAGTCAAAATTGAGTGTCAACATGAAGCTCTTCAAATCACCCGTCAAGAATTCTCCTTGAATTCTTCAATCTCACATTCTTCTTTCTTCTCTCTCAAGCCCTAACTTTCAAATGTTGTGAAAAAGGACTTAGAATGGGGTTTTTTGATCCTATTTACTCATCAAAATGACCTAAAAGGGTCGTGTTTCAAGTTTAGGAGGGGTTGGGATAAATCCGGAATGCCCCTCAAAAGATTTAAAATTTTAAATTTTGGTATAACAGGTCGGGATAACAAGTCCGCGACACGGACCTGTTGCGCACCTACGAAATTTTGAAAATTCAATCCCGTCGAAAAATTGAGAAAATATATAAGTGTGGGTCTGCGATGGGTCCACATCGCGGAGCTGTCGCGTACCTTCACTATTTTGGCTCCACGATAGGTCTGTGTCGCGGCCCCGTCACATACCCTTACTGTTTTTGGTCAATTTTATGAAGATTATTTTTTGACTTGGTTGCTCTTAAGTCGAGCCGAAATCATTTTTTGACTCAATCTTTTCGTACTGATCGCAAATCCAATCTCAAATTTTCCATTCGAGTTTTGGAGGGCGCATTATGCACACATCTTCATTCTAACAGTATTTTGATAATTTTACCGAGTAAAAGGTCAAAGAGGAAAAATTATGACTTTTTGTATTTATGCAAGAATGATTAAATTATACATAGTAATTAATTTTTTTTTAAAAAAAAAGTAAAACTGAAGGGGAAAAATGAATTTGACTCATTTAACTCAAAAAGGGACCCACCAAAAGTTTGTAGCTGAAAGTTGGACATGGAAGTTTTTAGCAAGAGGAAGGGGAACACGTGGCAACATTTTGTGGGGTTTCATTGTAAAGTGAAACCCACGCTTATACTTCTCGTTCAATTTTACTTTATCGCTATACCATTTTAGAATATTCAACAATACTTATCTATTTTATGATATCAACAGATAATTTTATATTTCCTTCCTAATTTATTCTTATCATTAATTATAGTCATTTCTATATTATATTTTTCAAGACATCATATTTAGTGTATTCAAAATTATTTTGATAAAATTAACCCATCATTTACTACTTCTTAATTTATGTGTCAAGTCAATAGGGATCAACTAAAAAAACAAAGGGAGTTTATAGTGATATAATGACTAGATAATCTTGCCCGCTAACTGGCCCAATATCCTCTATTAGTTTACCCATTTAAAAAAGTTATTCACAAAATATATTATTATAGTAATTTAACATATATATATATATATATATATATATTGTTGAGATTAATTCTTTAAATATTCACTTTTATATTGTGAAACTTTTATGATTTAACATTTTTATTTTTTACTATTGCATAACAATATTAATTTATTAGGATTCGAAGTTAATCTATTTATCAAATTATATTAAACAATATGATAATCACAAATCATTGTGTATTATAATATCAAAGATCAATATTTCTTGGTAGATTTTTGTTAACATGAATTTATATTTTTACCCTTGGTTATAATCCATTTTTCTATATATAGAAAGATATTTCTAAAACTATTTATTTTTCTTGATAGCTTTCTTGGTAGATTTTTCATTAGTATGAAATTACGTTTTCATTATTATCTCGACAAAAATAATAATAATAACCATATTAAGGTAAATTAAAAAATAAAATAAGTAATCTACTATAATTAGTTAAAATTTTGATTTGATTAATTTCAAAGTAAAATAATGTGAAACATACTCTTATTTATTTTTTTTTATCATCCAAATTTCTCTTGATAGCTTCAAATTTAAATTAAATTAAATGTTTTGAATTAATACATTCTAAATCAAATAAAGTTCAAATTTGATATATATTTAAATAAAGAGCTACACCTTTATAATTTAGTAAATATTTATAGTTTACTTTATATGCAAATATGTCATCCATCATTTTATTTGTAAGGCTACTAATTATATTTTAAAATAATAAATGTTTATATTGAAGTAGTTATTTTTAGTAAATATAGTGAATAGAAAATGGTATTAAAAATTAAATTAAAATAATTGAAAAACAGAGTAATTAGTTAGATATCATATTAATTTATAAAAGAAAAGAAAGTGAATTAATAACAAAATGAATTAATTGTTAATTAAGAATTCTTATAATGAAGATGTGCATTTTATAAAACATGCCAAGTTTAATGGAGCTTTTAATTATTAACTCATAACAAACTAAAGCGATTGGATTCTTGAAGTTATTCTTTTAAAAAATAACAATAAAAAATTTTCATAATTTTTTGAAGAAATAATTTAACCCCACATCTTAAAGTACATTTGATTTTTTTTTTTTGTATTATATGTCTATTGCAATTTTATAGAACTTGGATTAACTTTTATAGAAATCTCATACACTCTTGACATAATATAACAATTATTTTAAACTTATTTTTTAGTAATAATTGTACAAAATATCTTTAATCATCCTAATTATGACTATTCTATATAATAAATATAATTTTAAAAAGAATAAAAATATTTCTAGAAAAGGTTAATATATAAAATTTGTATTAGATGTTTCGCCATATAGATTGAATTTAGAGAACAAGTGCAATACAAATATAATATTTTAATGAATTAGGGTAGAATAATAGGTATATCTTTTATTCCTTATGCTTCATCTTTTTATTAGAAGATGGTTCTAGAATTATTTATTTTTTTCTTGTAAATATGAAATTACCCTTAATCATAGTTTATTTCATCTTTTTTATAAGAGATGATTCTAGAACTATATAGTTTTCTTGATATCTTTTTAGTAGATATTTTGTTAGTATGAAATGATAATTTTGCCCTTGGTCATCCTTGGATTCACTCTTCTATATATATATATATATATATATACACACACACACACACACACAACCCCCTGTTGTTGAACAAAAAATTGATATATTAAACATGTCAAAAATAAGAAAAATAAAATATAACACAACATGAGTATCCAAGTGTATTCAAATATACTTGTATTTCTAATCAACCTCTTGGGTCATTAAAAAAATTAACAACGGAATATAATACAAAATAAGTACCCAGATTATTCATCAAGAAGTATTATATATTCCAAAATTTTCATTAATATGATTGGAATCCAAATGGATATGACTTCAATAAGTAAATATTAGTTGTTAATTTGATAATAGAAAGTTGAAAACTTAAGGGACATAATTAAAAGATTGTCTATTATAGTAACAAAAAATACGTTATTTAATTAACTCTATTATATTATTAAAAATAAATAAAACCAGATTTATACAAAAATACGAGATATAGGTATAAATTGTAGTCATTTTTAGTAAATAACATATTTATAGCTATTGAACTTCAATAATCCTATAATTGTAGTCATTTATGTGAGTTGCTCAAAGAAAAAAAAATATTAAGGGACTTTAATAGCTTTTTCCAAGATCCCTTTTGTCATCTTTCATTTTTTTTTCTTCCAGACAAAATTCCCCACCTTTAGCCATGATAGATTTGTCTTTGACTTATATCAACTATGTGAAATCTGCAAAATCCTCCAACGTTCAGATTCAAAGCTTTGACCAAAGATTTGAAGTTAAAACTCAAAAAATGAATTCAAAATCCCACACAATCTTACTTTATATTTTTTCACTTAGAAAAGTACCCATTTGTTTGAGCAGAGAGGGAGCACCCTATAGCACGGTTGACCACCATTTATGCTCTAAAAATATTATCTCTGCATTCTCTTTTAATTTCTGTCAAGGTTCTAGTATTACGTTACTGAGCTCGTCGTTTGATACAGATCTTTGATCAAGGCACCCCCATTCACTGCCCAACAATAGGTAATTTTCGTCTCTCTTTAGTCATTATTTCCTATTATCATGATGAAATATTATGCCTATTTTGAGGTAGCTATACAACAAGAGTACTACTATCTGCTTACTTAAGCCATAAAGAAGATAATGTTTCAAAGTTGGGATGTAGTTTTGCTTTAGTTTGAGGCTCATAGAAATTCGAAAATCAAAATCTCTCCCTTTTATATTTAACCATTGTCGCATACCTAAGAAATTATTTCAGGTTAAATCTTCGCTCGAAATGGGTGTTGTTATAATCTATTGACATCTGATGTGTTCATTTCGCAAGAACTTCCAAAATCTGATACAAGTTGATTCTTCTCTCTAATAAAAAGTGCAAACATACTGCATCTAGCTTCTTATGCACATAAAATATGAACTTTCAAATCCCTGATAATAATCAGAACCATGAATTCCTGTATGGATAAGAGATGTTCATGTTCCCTTCACGTTTGTTTTAGATAGTTTGGATTTAAAGATGATTGGATTAGCTAATATTGTGTAATATCTGGTAAAATTACCAAAATACCCCTAAGTGGAGATATCCGCGTAACACATCTTCCCAAACTCGGATGGAAAATTCGAGACCGAATTTGCGATCAACGGAGAAAATCAAGTCAGAAAATGGTCTTGACCCAATTTAAGAGCAACCGAGTTGAAAAATAATTCTCGCAAAGTTGACTAGAAGTAGTAAGGAAACGTGACAGGGCCGCGACGCGGACCCATCGCGAATCCAAAATAGTGAGGGTACGTGACAGCTCCACGACGCGAACCCAGCGTGGACCCACATTTATATATTTTCTCTAATTTTCGTCAGGATTGAATTTTCAAAATTTCACAGGTGCGCGACAGGTCCGCCTTGCGGACCTATTATCTCGACCTGTTCCACCAAAGTTTAAAATTTTAAATCTTTGAGGGGCATTCCAAACTTTTCCCAACCGCTCCTAAATTTGAAACACAACCCCTTTAGGTCATTTTGATGAGTAAATATGGTTAAAAACTCTATTCTAAGTCCTTCTTCACAACGCTTGAAATTTAATGCTTGAGAGAGAATAAAGAAGAACGTGAGATTGGAGAATTCAAGGAGAATGCTTCACGGGTGATTTGAAGAGCTTCATTCTAGGTGTAAGGCTAAACGAAAGCATGAGATTGTTCTCTCATGTGCCCCATAGATGGTCTTAGATGAGAGTTGAAGGTTCTTGAGTTTACATGCATGATTCTTGATTATTTTCTTGAGTAATCATATTTACTACGTGTATTTTCGTATGTTGATGATCATCATAAAATTATTTTCTTGAATTGAATATTTTACATTAATTATTGCATAAGCCCTACTTATTATTTTTTAAAGATTACATCTAAGAAAATAGGGATTGAGTCTAGAGCCTTGATTGAGAATGTTGATAGAGATTGCGATTGAGATGTGAGAATGATGATGAGTTGATAGAACTTGATAGTCCTATGAGTTTCCATAAATGAACTCTAATGATTTGTCTATTCGATTGTTCCCTAATGATTGCTCAAATCCTTGAGCTGTTGATTGACGAGATGATTAGAGTCTCTTTGAGACTAATTGAATGATGAGAACCTTCATAAGGCTGAGTTGAGATGTATTGACTGTATGGATTATTTTATGAGCATTGAGTCATGGGAGGAGTATCAAGCACCGAAAGAGTATGAGTTAGTCCAACTCGCACTCGTCAAACTACCTATCCAAGCTTAGTTGACGATTAGAACCATTACATCTTATTATGGTTCCCTCTAGATAGAGTCGCTGAAACAATAGAGGACTTAACTTTAATGGATAGCTGGGAATCTA
Organism: Solanum clarkiae; assembly: GCA_011800125.2. NCBI lineage: Eukaryota > Viridiplantae > Streptophyta > Magnoliopsida > Solanales > Solanaceae > Solanum > Solanum clarkiae. Next base: position 32,072 of record JAABOM020069402.1, on the reverse strand, counting down.
GTGGATTCGATTCTTCCCCTACCTGGCAAGTATGGAACAACTGTGGCAAAAATGGTGGCTTGTTATAGAATCACAAGCTCATAAGTGATTGTTATCGGATAAGAGAAACTCCCAGAAAGTTCCTTCCTTGAGTACCTGAGTCGAGATGTGATGAGATGAGAAGTGATGTGATGAGCTAAGTTGAGACGAGTCTTTCTGAGATGAGTCATTAGATTGATGAGTTGGCTGGTTGATGGGTCACTTGTCTATTCTTATTCTTTCCTTGGATAGAAATTTGGCATATTGATTGGTTTACATATTAAGTTGATTTCTTTTTTCTATATTGTTCTACTTGTTTTGGTTTCACTCAGCTATTTTACATACCAGTACATTCTAAGCATTGACGTCCTTTTTTGGACTGCATCGTATTATTATGTAGATACGTAGGATAGTGGTCATCAGCAGGCGAATCCTTGAGGATCTTCAAGCGTTCAGTAGATTGGTGAGCCTCCCCTACTTTGGAGGATTCATTATGTTATCTTTCATCATGCTTTAGAGTTAGAGTTGCTTATCTATTATTTTGATTGAGGTAGCCAAGGGTCTGTCATTTGCACCACTTAATAGTGATAGAGTCTTCATAGACTAGAGTCAGATGTTGATGTTGGAACTTGTGAGCTAATTTCTTTCTACTAGCCTTTCATTATATTATTATTTGAGATTAGATGATTAAATGTGCCCATTTATTCCTTATGTCTGTTGCTAATTTGTAGAATGTGCGAATGGACGAATGTGATGAGGCGAAGTGATTCACTTGAGGACTAGCAGTAGTCTCTGGGTGCCAGCCATGTTTTGGGTCCCCTTCCGGGGCGTGACAAACTTGGTACCAGAGCATGAGTTCAAGTGTCCTAGAGATTCTATGAAGCCGTGTCTAGCAAAGTCTTGTTTAGAGGTGTGTTGTCGACCACACTTGATAAATAGGAGGCTATAGGATATTAGGAATTGTTTCCCTTCATTCATGTTCTAAATCGTGCTATAGAGTTATACTCTATGAAAGTTCTATTCTAAGCACGTTACAGAATTGTGATCATGCCTCCTAGAAGAGTTGTTAAAGATAAAGGACATCCCGCCCGACAGAATGTCAATCCACCTGAGCCTCAAGTACATGAGGTGCCCATGGATCAAGTTGTCCCTAAGGCGCAACCCTCGTAAGATGAGGTCTCCGATGCTGAGCTTCGTCAAGCTATCCAAACTCTATCCCAGGCTGTCAAAGCACCTGCTATGAACAAGGAGCGGCCTAACAGGATGCCCATAACACTTCTAAAGTCCGAGAATTCTTAAGGATGAATCCTTCTGAGTTCACAGGGTCTGCATCCACTGAGGATCCTGAGAACTATGTGGAGGAACTTCAGAAAATGTTCCAAGTGATGCATCTGGCTGATGCTGATAGAGTGGAATTGGCTGCTTATCAACTAAAGAGGGTGGCTAGATTGTGGTACGACCAGTGTAAGAAGGATAGAGGGGAGAATGCCCCCGTGATGACTTGGACTTTGTTCTAGGAAACTTTCTTAGGATGTTTCTTCCCAAGGGAGACGAGAGAGGTGAAGGTGAGGGAGTTTTTGACCTTGAAATAGGGCTCTATGACTGTACAAGAGTATGGGTTGAAGTTCACAAAACTATCCCGCTATGCTCCAGATATGGTTGCTGATATGAGGGGGAAGATGGGGATGTATGTTGATGGGTTGAATAGAGGGACAAAGAGAGATGGGAGTGGAGCAATGCTCGTGAGTGATATGGATATTGGGAGATCGATGATGTTCATGCAACAAACTATTGAGGAGAGGCAACATGATAGGGAAGAGTTCATAAGCAACAAAGCTAAGGCATCCAGCCATGAGGTTGGGAAAAAGGCAATGGAAATCGGTTTCCAGCACCATCATCTGCTAATAAACCTGCACCTAGAGTCAGAATGATCAAAAGTCTCAGAATGTTAGAGCTTGTGGGTCTCAGTCACAAACTAATATGTCTCAAGATTCACGAGGTAAACCACCCTGAGGTACATGTGGCAAGTTGCACATGGGTAGATGTCGTGAAGGGAGTGATGTATATTTCAAATGTGGCCAAGCAAGCTACTACCATAGGGAGTGACCAAAGTGGGCTGACCAGGCTCAATCTTCTTCACCGGTCCTGCCAACTAAGGGGAATCAGAGAGGCACCACTTCAGGCACAAGTGGAGCTATAAATCGTTTGTATTCCATGGGCAGTCGACATGATCAGGAGAACTCCCCAGATGTTGTGATGGGTATGATTCGAGTCTTTTCTATTGATTGTTATGTGTTTGTAACTCTTGGTGCCACCTTATCTTTTGTAACTCCTTACGTGGCCAGTAGATTTAACAGAACCCTTGAGAGTCTTCTTGAACCCTTTGATGTTTCTGCTCCAGTGGGTGAGTCTATTCGAGCTGAGAGAGCCTATAGAGCTTGTGTAGTGTCCATCCATCATAGGGATACTACCATTGATATGATTGAGTTAGATATGACTGATTTTGATTTGATCCTCAACATTGATTGGCTCTACGCCTGTTATGCCTCCGTTGATTATAGAGCCCATATCATTAAGTTCCAATTTCCAAATGAAATGGTTCTAGAGTGATTCTGTAGCACCTAAAGGAAAGTTGATATCCTACCTTAGAGCTATAAAGATGATTGTGAAGGGGTCTATCTATCACCTTGTAAGAGTTATGTCCGATGATGTTGAGTCTCCAACTCTTGAGTCAGTTCCAATCATGAATGAGTTTCCAGAAGTGTTTCATGAGAATATGCCCAGAGTTCCTCCCGATAGGGAGATTGATTTTGGGACTGATGTTCTTCCTAATAACCAACTTATCTCAATTCTACCTTATAGGATGGCCCCCGTTGAACCGAAAGAATCGAAGGAGTAGTTGAAAGATTTGTTAGAGAAGGGCTTCATAAGGCCAAGTGTTTCTCGTGCTCCTTTCCTATTCGTGTGAAGGAAAGATGGGTCTCTCAGAATGTGTATTGATTATAGGCAACTGAACAAGGTCAGCATAAAGAACAAGTATCCTCTCCCAAGGATAGATGACTTGTTTGACCAACTTCAGGGTTCCTCTTGTTTCTCAAAGATAGACCTCCGATCGGGTTACCATCAATTGAAAGTGAGTGAATGTGTCATTATAAAGACAACCTTTAAGACTAGATATGGCCATTTTGAGTTCTTGGTCATGTCCTTTCGGTTGACAAATGCACCTGCAGCCTTTATAGATTTGATGAATAGGGTGTTTCGACAGTATCTGGACATGTTTGTGATTGTGTTTATTGATGATATTTTGGTGTATTCAAGAGATGAAGAGGAGCATGCAAATCACCTTAGAATCGTCCTTCAAACCCTTAAGGACCATGAGTTGTATGCAAAGTTTTTTGAAATGTGAATTCTAGCTTAAATCTGTGGCTTTCCTAGGCCATATTATCTCTGGTGATGGTATTCAAATGGATGTTCAAAAGATTGAAGTGTTAAGAACTGGCCCAGACCAACCTCTCCAACCGACATAAGGAGTTTCTTGGGGTTGACAGGCTACTATCGTCGATTTGTTGAGGGATTTTCTTCCTTATCCACACCATTAACAAAGCTTACTCAGAAAAAGGTCAAGTTTTAATGGTCCGATGAGTGTGAGAAAAGTTTCCAAGAATTAAAAACTAGACTAACTACTGCACCAATCCTAACCTTGCCCGATTGAACAAAAGATTTTGTGATCTATTGTGATGCCTCGAGAGTTACATTGGGTTGTGTGTTGATACAGAAAGGGAAGGTGATAGCCTATGCTTCCAGACAACTTAAAATTCATGAGAGGAACTATCCAACCCATGATATTAAGTTGGCGGTAGTGGTGTTCTCACCCAAAATCTGGCGCCACTACTTGTATGGAGTGCATGTGGATGTTTTCACTAACAACAAGAGTTTGCAGTATGTCTTCAGTCAGAAAGAGCTCAACCTATGACAGAGAAGATGATTAGAGTTGCTCAAGAATTATGACATGAGCATTCTCTATCATCCAAGTAAATCTAACGTTGTTGCAGACACTCTTAGCAGGTTGTCAATGGGTAGCACAACCTATGTGGAGGAAGGAAAGAAGGAGCTAGCTAAAGAAGTGCATCGGTTAGCTAGATTAGTAGTCCAACTTGAGGAGAATGATAAGAGAGGAGTTAATGTCTAGAATGGGTCTGCTTCATCCTTGGTGACAGAGGTGAAAGAAAAGCAAGACCGAGATCCTGTGCTACTCCAACTGAAGGAGGCCATCCACAAATAAAAAGTGATGGTCTTCTCCGAAGGGGGAGATGGGGTGTTGAGGTACCAAAGTAGATTGCGTGTCCCAGATGTTGACTGTATACGAGAGAGAATCATGGGTGAAGCTGATAGAACTAGGTATTCCATTCATCCTGGCTCTACCAAAATGTATCACGACTTCAAAGAAGTCTATTGGTGGAGTGGAATGAAATGGGATATTGCTGAATTTTTTTCTAAGTGCCCGAACTATCAGCAAGTGAAAGTTGAGCACCAAAGGCCATATGGATTAGCTCACAAATTTGAGATTCCGGAATAGAAGTGGGAGATGATCAATATAGACTTCATTACTGGTCTATCGAGGTCTCGAAAGCAATATAATTCGATATGGGTGATTGTGGATAGGATGACTAAATTGGCTCACTTCTTAGCAGTTAAGACAACTAACACTAGAGGAGTACGCTAAGATGTACACCCAAGAGATTATGAGGTTGCATGGAGTTCCCTTGTCTATCATCTCAGACAGAGGAGCTCAATTCACCTCCCAATTTTGGAGATCATTTCAGAAAGGATTGGGTTTGAAAGTGAATTTGAGCACAACTTTTCATCCACATATCGATGGCCAGGCAAAGCATACAATTCAGATATTAGAAGCTATGTTAAGAGACTGCATCCTTGATTTTAAGGGAAACTGGGATAAGCACCTACCGTTGATTGAGTTTGCATATAGCAATAGTTATCATGCAAGTATTAAGATGGCTCCCTATGAAGCTTTATATGGGAGGAGATGTAGATCACCAATTGGGTGGTTCGAGGTTGGAGAAGAGGAGTTGATTGGGCCTAACCTTGTTCATCAAGCAATGGAGAAGGTTAAGATCATTAGAGAGAGAACAAAGACTGCACAAAGTCGCCAGAAATCCTATACCGATTGTGAGGGGGAGAGATTTGGAGTTTGAAGTGGATGACTGGGTATATTTGAAAGTGTCACCTATGAAAGGTGTCATGAGATTTGGGAAGAAGGGTAAATTGAGTCCACGCTATATTAGACCCTATCAGATTGTAAAAAGGATTGGGAAGGTTGCCTACGAATTAGAGTTGCCTTCCGAGTTAGATGGTATTCATCCGGTATTTCATATGTCGATGTTTAAGAAATGCTTTGGAGATCCTAACTTGGTACTCCCTAATGAGAGCATTGGAGTGAAGGATATTTTGACCTATAAAGAAATTCTGGTCCAAATCCTTGATCGTTAGATTTGCAGATTAAGAACCAAAGAGAAAGCCTCAATCAAAATTCTGTGGAGGAATCAATTCGTTGAGAAGGCCACATAGGAAGCTGAGAGCAAAATATCTGCATCTATTCGTGCCAATGGATGAGAATATTAAAGGTAAATTCCTTACCTTTGACCAAATTGATTATATTTTCTCATTGATTGTTTATTCTTGAGTTCGAATAGAGATTATTGATAGAAATGAGAAGTTGAAAGATAGATTGATGGATTGAAAGGTTAGAAGAGCTTTGAGTCTATTCTTGCCTTGATATCTATCGTTACACATTATTCAAAGATGAATAATCCCAAGGGGGAGATGATATAACACCCAGTAAAATTACCAAAATACCCCTAGAATGGAGATGTACGCGTTACGCGTCTTCCCAAGCTCAGATTTGTGATCAGCGCGGAAAATCGAGTCGGAAAATAGTCTCAACCCAATTTAAGAGAAACCAAGTCGAAAAATAATTCTCGCAAAGATGACTAAAAACAATAAGGGTACACGATAGGGCCAAGAAGTAAACCCATTGGAGACCCAAAACAGTGAAGGTACGCGTTAGCTCCATGACGTAGACCCAGCACAGACCCACACTTATATATATTCTCAAAGTTTCAAAGGGATTGAATTTTTGAAATTTCAAAGGTGCGCGACAGTTCTATGTCGCAGACTTGTTATCCCCACCTATTCTACCAAAGTTTAAAATTTTAAATCTTTGAGGGGCATTTTGTCCTTTTCCCAACCCCTGCTAAACTTGAAACATGACCTCTTTAGGTTATTTTGATGAGTAAATAGGGTCAAAAACCCCATTCTAAGTCCTTCGTCACAACACTTGAAAGTTAGGGCTTGAGAAAGAAGAAAAAAGAACGTGAGATTGGAGAATTCAAGGAGAATTCTTGATGGGTGATTTGAAGAGCTTCATTCTTGGTATGTAAGGTTAAATGAAAGCATGAGATTGTTCTTTCATGTTCCCCATATATGGTCTTAGATGAGAGTTGAAGGTTCTTGAGTCTACATGCATGATTCTTGATTATTTTCTTGAGAAATTATATTTGCCACATGTATTTTTTTATATTGATGATCATCACAAGCTTGTTTTCTTGAATTCAATGTTTTACATGAATTAATGCATGAACCCTATTTATTATTTCTTAAAGATTACACGAAAGAAGATGGGGATTGAGTCTAAAGCCTTATTGAGAATGTTGATTGAGATTGTGATTGTGATACGAGAATGATGATGAGTTGATAGAACTTGATAGTCCTATGATTTTCCATAAATAAACTCTAATGATTTGTCTATTTGATTGTTCCCTAATGATTGCTCAAATCTTTGAGATGTTAATTGAGATGTTGATTGATGAGACGATTAGAGTCTCTTTGAGACTGATTGAACGATGAGAGCCCTTCATAAGCCTGAGTTGAGATGTATTGATTGGATGAATTGTTTTATGAGTATTGAGTCATAGGAGGAGTATCAAGAAACCAAAGAGTAAGAGTTAGTCCAACTCACACTCGTCAAACTACGTAGCCAAGCGTAGGTGAGGATTAGAACCATTACATCTTATTGTGGTTCCCTCTGGATAGATTCCCTGAAATAATGGAGGACTTAACTTTAATGGATAGCTGGGATCCCTAGTGGATTCGATTCGTCCCCTACCTGGAAAGTATGGGACGACTGTAGCAACAACGACGGCTTGTGTATAGTCACTGGCTCATAAGTGATTGTTGTCGGATAAGAGAAACTCCTAGAAAGTTCCTATCTTGAGTACTCTGAGTCGAGATGTGATGAGATGAGAAGTGATGTGATGAGATGAGTTGAGACGAGTCCTTCTGAGATGAGTTTGATTTGATTGATGAGTTATTTGGTTGATGGGTCACCTGTCTACTCTTTATTCTTTCCTTAGATAGACATTTGACATATTGATTAGTTTCCATATTGAGTTGATTTATTATTTTTGTATTGTTCTACATGTTTTCGTTTCACTCCGCTATTTTACATACCAGTACATTTCAAGTACTGACATCCCCTTTTGGATTGCATAGTATTATGACGTAGATATGCAGGATAGAGGTCATCAGCAGGAGAATCGTTGAGGACCTCTGAGCGTTCAACAAATTGGTGAGTCTCCCCTATATCGGAGGATTGATTACATTATCTTTCATCATGCTTTAGAGTTAGAGTTGCTTATCTATTATTTTGATTGAGATAGCCATGGGTTTGTCATTGACACCACTTAATAGTGATAGAGACTTCATAGACTAGAGTCAGATGTTGATATTGGAACTTGTGAGCTAGTTTTTTTCTACTAGCCTTTCATTATATTATTATTTAAGACTAGATGATTAGATGTGCCCGTTTATTCCTTATGTCTTCCGTTGATTTATAGACTGTACAAATGGACGAATGTGATGAGGCCAAGTGGTTTTCTTGGGGACTAGCAATAGTCTCTGGGTGCCGGCCACGTTTTGGGTCCCCCTGGGGCATGACATATTGTGAAATTTGTCTTTGTTTTTAATTAATGTTAGTTTATATATGCATTCAAATGTTTTGTTTAATATTAAAAAAAAAGTTTTGTTGCTAGCTAATGTCACCTGCTAAAAACTTAATTTTGTTCTCTGCTTAGTTTTAAACTTAGTACAAATCATTTATTGCCTCTTCTAGTAAAAATGTTTAAATAAGATGATTTTTGTCCCTTTTTAGTTAGACATAGTTATGCATACTAATTGCTCCTATATTGAAATGTAAAAGAAAGCAAAAGTCTTGGTAGTAATCATCATGCTTAATGCTTTATTCTATGCAGTTGATCTGAAACTTTCTGTCTTTTGCTTGGTTAAATGATGTGCATAAATCTATGCTTTCTTACTTTAATTAATCATATATTAGCACGTACAATTTCTAAAAGGTTATGACTTATATTTTCATTTAGTTCCATTATAGTTAAAATATGTTAGATTTAAAGACGTGATGTGTTTTGAGCTTGATTTCAAACGTCACTATTTGTGAAAGTGATAGTTCTATTTAGTGCTTGCGTATTTCATTGTTCGGGATGGTATGTTCATTGCACAATTTATTTGACTTTATCTTTTTACTCAATATCATAAAAAGTCGAATTGCCTTTCTAATTATTCTTTTCTCTTTATTTGCATGAATACTTGAGAGCAAATGGAGTCGCAATTTGAGATTTTCGCAAAGTTATAGTCTTATGACTTGACACCATTATGCGCTCACATGGTATCACTACCATATCTTAGAGTACCCCAAATGGCAAAAAATAAATTTTCTTGGGATCATTCCTCATGATTTATTTTTAGCATTATTTATTTATGTGTTTTTCTTCATATATTGACTTATGTGATTTAGATATGTTCTAATTTGGATTCATAATAGTTGACAATAGATCGGCGGTTGGGTTTGGGAACCTTTATTTTAGTTATAAGTATTTTTTTATTTGTCATAGATCTACTTTAAAAAAAAAAAGAGCTTCTTTCTTAAAGAATCAACCTTTTGTTTAAAGTCATTTTTTTGTTGAAATATTTTTCAAACTAAATTACTTTTAACATGAATCCTAAATTTTTTATTTGTTTAAATCAAGTGGTTATTTTTTAAAGTTCTATTTAAAGAAAAAGTTTAATTTTAATTACAATGAAATGTTCGTTTGTTTTCAAGTTTTAAGTGTATCACAATTTCAAAATTAAATATTTTCCTACTTATCTTATCATTTTTCTAAAAAATTTCTCAACATTTTGTTTAAAAGTTAATTAACCTAAGTTTGACCGGTTAACTGTTTTTAACAGATCCTAAAAGATGCCTAATCCCTTCCTTTAAGGATAATTAGAACCTTTTTCTAAAATCACATAGGTTAAGTAGACCATAGTTGGAGTTAATTTAGCATCACTTTAGCAAAAATAGATATCCTAATTTACCTTGAAAAATAATTAGGTGACGACTCCTTAAATTAATTTAGGAATCACCAAAATGTTGTATACTGTTTGAACTCGTGTTAGAATTTGGTATAACAATGCTTTCAAGTTCAAGTCTATCTCATCCTAATCTCTCTAATTCAAATAAGGTATGTGTTGTTTCATTCATGATTACCTTCTAATTATGAAGCCCAAAAATCTTTTTCTTCAATTTCATGATTCCTAAGTATGATTTGCAAGTGAGTTTTGTGATTTAGGTTCAAATTGATGAAATTAAGTTATGGGTCAATTTCATTTGATGATTTTAACATGATTTAAGTCTTATTATGTCAATTTACATGGATTTTAAGAGAACTAAATATGCATGTCGTTTTCTATGATGAATTTATGCTTGTGTAATTTCAAATATGTTTTCGTTGTTGATTTCCTTCTGGATTAAGTATGATTTCATCTTATTATGATGTTTTAAGTATGAATTTCAAGTACCCATGCTATTCTTTTCATTCCTCATGATATAAACATGCATGAACAAGGTTTTCCATGAGATTTATGATGTGGGTTAATACCCAATTATGAGTATGACTACGATTTCAAGACAAGTATGGTTATGACAACAATATGATCACATAATGTCTATGATATGGCTTTAAGCCCCATGAGTATGTATACACCATCATGTACAAGTATGAATGAGCTATTCCTATGTATAAAATCATGATTATGAAGTACGATTTGACTTTTTAGCGTAAGAATACATGATTACGAAGTATGTTTTGGCTCTTAAGACCAAGTATGCATGATTTTGATTTAAAAATTCTTATGCTCTAGTTTCAAATATGCATATGTATATGTATTCTTGTGAGATGATAACTTAGCATCGATGAGATTGGAGATTGGGGTCTATCCCCAAGGGTCCTTATATAAAAGCCTATTTTTCTCATAACAACGTGCCACCGTAGGTTCATGTTATGCCCCTGTATCAAACCCTAGTTTAGGAGCCCTGAGTGCAATAAAGTTGGCTTAAAAAATAACTAAGAACCTGATTTATGAGACAGTTCACGGCCCATAAGTGGTTCTACATCTTGTAGATAGGTTTGTCAGTAGGACTCCAAACGTAAAGGAAATATGGAGTTTTTAGGAAGGTAATCTACGACTTATTAGACGACCTGTAAAATGGTATACGATCCGTATAAGGTCTCATATAAAGAGTTCAGATACAAGGTAAGAATTTTGTCTAAGTGTGGAAGGACTCTATGAGTCCAACTATGGCTCGCAGAAAATACTATAGCTCATACTGTTTGTCATGGTTCTCGATTCGGAAAAAGCCATTTTTAATGATTCTCAGGTGAGTCATCAGATGAAAGGACTTACGACCCGTAATCGGGGTCTCGTAGATGGCTTTCGATGGTTTCTAATGAGGGGTAGTTCGATCATTTCTATTAATTCTAATTCAAAGTCATATCGTTTTGGGGATGGAAAAAGGGACCTATAGTGACCCTAAAGCCCTAATTCCTTCATTCAATATTCTCAAATCCTTTAAGGCAAAAGAGGACGTCCAGAACTCCCAAGGAAAAACTAGGGTTTTGAAGTTTCTTCCCTAAAACTTCAATTCTGATTCTCTCTAGTTTCTCAGGTATGTGAATTGATTTATGGGTATCCTTTCACCCATAGAGTTTCTTATTATGCATCTTACCTTTTCTTTAAGTTCCTAAATTCTAAATGCATGCTTATGATAATTTTATGATTTCTATGTTACTATATGATACTCATGAAGTTTGATGATGACTTTGCTAAGTACATATACAAATATTTTGAAGTGTGATTTTGATTTTATGATAGGATTTGATATGATTGAGGTGGGTGATTTCGATGTTCCTTTTTAAAGAAAATTCTTAAGACTTATATGATTTCTGATTGTTCCATGCACCAATTAAGCCCTCCTTATTTTCATGAAAGTTTTTTTTTATTTATAAATTATGACTATGATTAGGACATTTATGTAGAGCTTTAAAGTTAAAGTTTACCAAAGATATATGTATAATGATTATTGTCCTAAAATATGCTTAAGAAGGATTCTTAAGTTCAAGCTATTTCTATGATTGCTACACTTATGATTCTAAGAGTATGTTTTAAAAGATTTCCGAGGGATGACTTAGCACCGAGAGGAATAGAGGTTGGGATTCATCCCGTTAGTTGAGCCATGAGCCCTTGAAGCCAAATCTCAATGTCCCTAACTATGTGCCACCATATGAGCCTTATAGACTAGGCTAGTGGGTCCATATAGACCCCAAAGTTATGAAAGATGCAATTGCAAAGTTACTAAGTTTTAGATATCTACCTTGGCAAGTAGATTCTCCTTTCCCCAATGGAAGGAGGCATTGGCCTTTTCCCAATGGAAGGAGTTCTTTGTATTCCTTGTAGTAGTTCACATGATCATACTATAGGTTATGGTCAATTCTCACAAGTTTATATGATCCTATGATATGTCTTAAATTCGTGTATTTAATGTGCATTATCTCATATTGATCTGAGCTATACTCCATGTGCATGTTTAGGTTTTTCTCATGACTCTTTTATTTTATGTCAACTCATATATATTATGTTTAATCATGATGGAAATACAATTTCATCCATGCATTACATCTCACATACTTAGTATATTCCAACTATCATGACCCAAGCCTAGGTCCTAGATGTCACACAACGAATGGGAACCCAAAGGGACCCCAAACATGCCTCTTTGCATATCATTTACACGACCTTGGTCGCAGAAGCTATTAAACAACAATAAGAGAATATAAATAAGAATAAAAAGACTAAGGTAAGTCTTTCATAGCATAAATCATCAAAAGAGTCAAAGCTCAAAGCATAAATACATAACTTGTCCAATAACACCTCTAACATAGATTAGGCGGGGGACAAGACAACTTTCTGGGCTCACCCTCATAGTTATAAGCATATAAATAGTGAAAAGAGTCTTTACATAACATAGGATCAATAGCTATTGTCCTTGGAGTTGAGGACTCACCAAACTAGCTTCAATAGATAGCAGCTTCAATAGATAGCACTAGCCATGTGGAGGAGGAGGATGTTCCTACATGATAATATCATGTAGGCATAGAGTATGCATTAGTACGTTTGAATGTACTAAGTATGTATGATGCAATACAATAAGAGATAAGCAACATAGTCAAAATGCATATACATAGGCAGTAGGAAGTTCTATAACAATATGACATACATGACCAATGCTCAAAGTAAAACATGCTTGTATAGAACATTGTACATGTGTAAGAAGAGACCATCATCATAGACCAAACATCTAATACTTGTAATCCAAGGCCTACCACCCCCTTGGAAGGTGATTGAGGTATGTACCTTACAATTGGTAGTACGGGCCTAGCAGCCTCTGACAAGGTGATTGAGGCATGGCACCCCCTCAATAAGGTGGGGTCACTTGCAACACTATAGATACTTTTCATGAAGTCAACATATATGTACATTCCTTTCATCATCATAAATCCACTTAACTCATAGACCATGCAATAGACCTTCAATAACTTAAAAACCCTTAACCGGATATTTTATCAAGCACTTGGCGGGTGTGTAATGCTAGCTCAAAATCGTACAATTCAAGAGTGAAATCATGTGGGAAAACTTAATGTAAATTAACCCACCAACACTCGGTAACACCCTCATGAAAAATACATTAAAACCCTTCATCAAATCTCATCATAGAATATAGATTTATAACTCAAAACATGCTTAAACAGTTCACATTTCATGAAAATTCCAATATAGTTTATAATCAAATTCATAGTAAGAATATCCATAAGTAAATGAACTTGAAAACACGTAATTCGTATAAAAAGGAATGTTGGGTACCATGGATGAAAGGACCCAATGGTTGAAACCCACATATCTCAACTTTGGAGATTCCCTTGATGAAGATAGCAATGAGAACCTGAAGCTTGAGTGAATTTCTTGAATCCGAAAATGAGTTTAGAACACTCGAATTTGAGTGAAATATTTGTCTAAGTGTTAGAGAGCGTTTTGGGGAATATCTTGTATTATATGGGGTTGGAAAATGACTAAGTATGAGTGTCTTTACGTATACGAAGGCTTAGACCTAAGACCTAAAGGCCTTGGGCCAAAACAACAAAAATTGACAAAAAAAAATATAGGTCCACGCCTTGGCCGCATCGTACCAGGGGCGTGGATCGATTCTAGAAATAAAAAAATTTGGAAAATGAAATTTTGATACAATTGCTTTATGATCGGAGTTATACCTGTTACCCACTCAATTTTGCCCCCTAATTAGGAATATAAAGTCGAATTTTTGATATCACGTACGAATTTTGAGATATATGAAAATTACGATTATGGGTATTTTCGAGCCACATTTTCGAGCACTTTTTATGGTGTTTCAATGTTTCCCCTTTGAGAACATTCATCCCTGACTGTCAATGAAACGCATATGAGAGGGATAATTAAGAAGAGTTCAGCCCAAAACATGAATGCAACTATGCACTTAAACATCATTTTAAGAATCTCAACATAAGTGTCATAATCACCATGAACTTGTCAACATAAACATGAATGATATAATGACATAGGGGCTGAAACATTGAAATGACCCCAAAAAGTGCCCAAAAATGTACCTCAGAAGTGCCCAGAATAGTAATTTTTATATATCTCAAAATCCGTGCATGATATCAAAAATTTGACTTTATATTCTTTATCAAGGGGCAAAATTGAGTGGAAAATGAGTTTAACCCCAATTTTAGAGCACCCGTATCAAAATTTGAAAATTCAAATTGCAAATGTTAGTGACGATCTGTGCCCCTGGCACAATGCGGCCAGGGCGCAGATCAGTGTTATTTTTGGCCTGTTATTTCTTGTCCAGTTCAAGGCCTTTGGATCTTGGGCCTAAGTCTTCCCATGCATGAAATACCTATATTTAGTCATATTTCACCTTCATATCATACAAGACATTCTCAAATACTCTCTCAACACTTAGATGAATATTTCACCCCAAATTTCAAGTCCCAAAACTCATTCGGATCTTAAGGATTTCACTCAAGCTTCAAGTCTCCATTTTCAATCTTTATTAAGTGATTCTCCAAAGTTAAAGGTATGTGAGTTTCATTCATGGGTTCCTTTCACCCATAGAGTCCAACCCTCTGTTTCACCTAAATTGCATGATTCTAAGTTGATTTACTCATGGATATTATTTATTATGTATTTGACTATAAATTATGTTGTGGTTTCATGAAAATGTGACTGTTTGAGAATGTTTTGACCTATGAATCTAAGGTCCACTATGTGATTTGATGAGGGTTTTCAATGTAGCTTCCTTGAGGGTATTACCAAGCATTGGTGGGTGGTTTTACATTGAATTTTCTTGCATGATTTCACTATTGTCTTGCATGATCCTACACTAGAATTACACACCTTCCAAGTGTTTGATAAAATGTCTGGTTTTGGATTCTTAAGCTTTGAATGATCCAATGCATGACCTATCTTATGAATGACTCTATGATGATAAAAGGAAGGTATATATGTGTTGCTTTCATGAAAATGTATCTATTGGGATGAAAGTTGACCAGTCTCCTAGCTCGAGGGATGGTAGGCCCGTGCGCCCATGTTGAGGGGTATATATCTCAATCGCCTCGCTCGAGGGGTGGTAGGCTCGTGCTACCACATTATGGGGTATATACCTCAATTGCCTCACCAAGGATGTAGTTGGCCTTGGTTATGTAATGATGGTCACCTTCTTCACATGTAATATGTTCTAGTGAACATATATCTATGTCTGTTGGCAAAGCACAAAGAGTAATTGATCAAATTCGCGGACGTTTGATATCACACATGAATTTTGAGATATATGAAAATTACGATTATGGGCATTTCTGAGGCATATTTTCAGAAACTTTTTGGGGTCATTTCATAAGCAATGGGTTTTCGAAATAATGCCCAAGGGTCCAATTAGAACTATTTGCATCAAGGTTCAGGAAACCAAGGTCGGATCTATAATCAAGAAGGTGCTTATAGAGATAACCGTGGTGGTTATTTTGAAAGGAATAGGGTTTCAGAAGTCGAGTGGGGTAGAAGAGATGATTTTCGGAATGGCCAATATATTCCATCGCATAATCATGATGTCGGGGCTAGCAATATAAGAAATAAAGAGTTGTTTGACCAATTTATGAAAAAGGTCAAAACACAAGATAAGACTTTAAAAGGAATGAAGTCCAATATTTCAAGTATAAATTAAAAGATAGAATCTCATTGGATGGCAATTAAGCAACTTGAAAAATAATTCGGTCAAGTATCCACTCAATTGAATCAACACCATAAAGGTACATTTCCAAGTAATACGGTTCAAAACCCGAAGAATGATGGGCACTGTATAGCAGTCACAACTAGGGGAAGTAAGAGTACCTTTGATCCTCTGATGCCGGTAGGTATGGAAGATGTACATAAAAAGATAGTTACGAAGAAGGTTTTGAATGAAGGAGAAGAAGGCAACAAGATGGGGTAAGCGGTGAATTAGTTAAAAAGTTAGAGAAGTAAAAGACTTCCCCAAAGCGTTCTCCTCCATTTCCCCAAAGATTCAAACAAAAGTAGGAGGATGGTTAGTTCAAAAATTTTCTCTCCATGTTAATACAATTGTCCATCAACATTCCTCTTATCAAAGTGTTGAAGAAAATGCCAGGTTATGCTAAATATATAAAGGATTTGGTGACTAAGAAGCGCACGGTAAGCCAAGAGTTCTCGCAAAAGCTCCAAAATTGTAGTGCCATTACCACTAAATCCTTAGTTCAAAAAAGGGAAAACCCCAGTGTATTTACGTTCCCTTGTACCATTGGTGATGTAGAGTTTCCAAGGGCCTTGTGCGATTTGGGTGCGAGTATAAGCTTAATTCCTATTGCAATTTTCAAAAAGCTTGGTTTGGGTTCTCCTACTGCTACAAGAATGATGTTGTTAATGGTGGATTGAACAATCAAGAAACCAAAGGGAATACTCTTTGATGTGCTGTGAAAGTTGAAAAATTCATCTTCCTAGTGGATTTTATGATTCTTGATTATGAAGTTGATTTTGAGGTCCCCATTATCTTGGGAAGACCATTTATGGCCATAGGGAAAGACCTGGTGGATATGGATTCCAGTCAACTTAGATTTAGGGTGAATGATGAAGAAGTGGTTTTTGATATCCACTAATCTATGAAGCATCCAGATGAATTGAAAGGTAAAGTTTGGGCTGTTGAGGAATTCTAAGTACTCAAGAGGACTAAGTCATGCCTCAACAATAAATCAGGCACTACTTGGGAGGCAACCCAAGCATTTTGATATTCCAGCTTAGTTTTGATGTTTATTTTCAGTTTTTGAATTTTGATTGTTTGTTTGTCTGTGTTTTGATTGATATTTTTAATGTTGGGTTTGTTGTGTTTAAGGTGCAAGTGCATTTTGTGAGGAACACACAGGTTCAGGACAAAAATTTCAAGTTTTACTAAGAATTGCATCTGATGCAGTCTTTACGACTAGGCTTAGGAGTGGTATTGCACTGTATGACTCGTAACTCTACAGTGTGCAGGTTAAAAGTATACTCCATCTACAAGCCAACTTTACGATTCGTAATCCACACTATGAGTCATGAATGTGGTTCGTAAAAGCCAGGTATGTTTTAAAATTTTTTTAAGTGTTGACTGGTCTAAGAGACCAGGATATACGAGTCGTAGACAAAGCCACGACTCGTAATCAAGATTTCGTAGACTCGACTTAGTAATTTTAAAGCTTGAACCCGGGAAGGTATAAAAAGGGGTCAAAATTATTTAGACCCCATTTTAAACCCTAATCATTGATAATTACCCCAATTTTACCCACCCCATTTACGATCACTTTTCGGTGACCCTACAAAATATTTGGCGAGAAATCCCATTGCAGCTAGGGTTTTTACATCACTCATCTCTTGTTTCTTCCTCTTTTTCCTCTACACACTTTGTAAGTTTCTTGATTAAGCTTTAACTTCTTAGTTTACTTTGATTTTGAAAGTGTGAGTAGATGAATATGTTACAACTCGAGCCCAGGGCCTAGACATGACACGACGAATGGGAATCCGAAGGGACCCAAACAACCCTCTTAGCATATTAGTCAAACATCCTTGGTCGTTGAAGCAAAGTAAACAACAACAAGAGATAATATAAAAAGGGAAAAAGGGACTAAGGGAAGTCTTAAGATTTATGAAGCATAAAAGAGTCAAAGCTCAAAGCATAAGTACATCAATTGTTCCAACAACATCTCTAATCATAGATTGGAGCGCAGGCCAAGACACTCTCCGGACTCACCCTTATAATGTCAAATGTTTAACATTGAAAAGTCTTAGAAATAACAAGATCAAAGTATATCGTGTCCTCGAACTTGAGGACTCACCAAGTTTGTCTTTGAATAATCTCACTAGCCACGTGGAGGATGATCAACAGGAGCTCCGGGCCCTACATGGTGATATCATGTAAGCATAAAGTATGCGTTAGTACGTTTGAATGTACTAAAGATGTAGGATACAATGCAACAATACATAAGCCAATATAGTCAAAATGCATAATATTAGGCAATAGATAAGCAGAATCTCAATATGACATGCATGGTCAATGCTTGAAGTAAAATATGCTTGTAAATCATTCAACTTGCATAGAGAGTAATACATGTGTGGGAAGAGACCTCAACCGACAAAGAATAAGACCAAGTGAGCTGAAACTTGGAATCCCCATGATTACCCCTCATTGGTAAAGAGGTGGTTTACTTACCAAGGTAAACAATACTTCACCTTATGGGAGCCTGTCCCATTCTAGAGAAATAACCTCCTCTTATGGGAACCTGTCCCATTTCAGGGTGGATTTCATGATAAAGTGTACAAAATGGATCCACTAGTATAGCAAGGATATAACATAATTCTATGTTGGCACATAGTTCAAGAAAAGAGAGCAAACTCTCCATCTATCAATGCTAAGTCTAATCCCATGAAATATTTAAAATAATTATACTTTAATAACTTGCAATAAACTCATGACATGAGTATCTCTTAAACATACTTGACCCTATGGTGAGCCTAACTATAAAACATATAAATAGATCATCATCAAACATTATCATCGCATTAACATCAAAGGCTTCCAAGAGGTAAAATCTTGAAAATAGGGCTTAACTTCATACTTGCGTAATCATAGATAATTTCATGAATTCATAACATACCTAAAAACCCGTATTTATTGTGAAGTTACTTGACTTATAAAATATGAAAGAGATCACCAATAACTTCAAGAATCCATGGAAAGACATTTTATTAAACACTTGGTAGTTGTGTAATGCTAGTTCAAAATCTTGCAATTAAAGAGTGAAATCATATGAGAAAACTCAATGCAAATTAACCCACAAACATATTGCAAAATCCTCATGTGAGATACATTGAAATCCATCATCAGTTCTCACAATAGATCATAGTTTCACAGCTCAAAATGTACATAGTCTCAATAGACAAAACCAACTCATAGTGTATGATTGAGATAGATAGACATGCATATATAATCAACATTTCATAAAACCCCAATATATTTCATGCTTGTAATCCATAATAAAAGATACCCATATATAATACATCTTTAAAACATGCAGTTTTCATAAGATAGGAAGATTGGTCACCATGGGTGAAAGGACCTAATGGTTGAAACCCACATACCCAAATTTGAGGATTTCTTGATATATTCTTGAAGGAGACTTGAGGCTTGAATACAGTTCTTGAGATCCGAAATTAATCTTGAGACACTTGAATTTGGATGAAATATTTGGTTGGTTTTGAGAGGGTCTTGAGTAATATATAGTTGAAAAATGGCTAAGTATAGATATTTTCAAACATATGTGGGCATGGGGCTATGACACCAAGGCCCTTGGGCCGAAACGGAATTTTCAAGATAAATTAACACTGCGCCCTTGGCGCATCGCGGCCAAAGTGCAGATCGCCACTTGAATTCATAATGTTTTAAAAATTATTTTTCACTATGGTAGCTCTAAAATTGGGGTTATATCCATTCCCCACGCAATTTTTCCCCTTGATCACAAATTTGAATTTGGAATTTCAATATCACGCACGGATTTTGAGATATATGGAAATAACGATTATGGGCATTTTCAAGGCATATTTTGGGCATTTTCGAGGCTTTTCAATATTCCCCCTTGGGAACATTGGTGTCCCAAATGTCAAAGGAATGTACACAAGAGAAGTAATCATGATGATTTCTGCCCGACATGAATGCAACAAACATATTTAAACATCATTTTTAAAATATATATATGAATGTCAAAAATCACCATAAACTTGTTCTCATGATTATGAATGCATGCAAAATGACATACGAGCTGAAACTTAAGACTTAAAATAATATAGGTGACTTAAATTAGTACCTTAGGTTTGAGTAGAATGGAAGAGATATGGATATCACTTTCTCATTTCTGCCTCGGCTTCCCATGTAGCACTTTCAACTTGTTGATTCCTCCAAAGGACCTCGATGGAAGCTGCATCTTTATTTCTGAACCTCTTCACTTGTCTATCAAACATCTCTATCGGGACTTCCTCGTAGTCAAATTGTCTTCTACAACACCCACAACATCCTAAGGCACTATAACATTGGGGTCACCCACACACTTTCTCAACATGGACACATGGAAGACTGGATGAACTATGTCTATCTCCATAGGCAACTCCAACTTATATGCAACCTTACCCACTCTCCTCAAAACATTATAAGGACCCACAAATCTTGGGCTTAACTTCCCCTTGTTGCCTAATCGAACCACACCTTTCATTGGTGAGACTTTCAAGTAAATCCAATCACCAACCTTAAATTCAAGATCTCTTCTTCTCATATCGAAATATGACTTTTGTCTACTTTGGGACATCCTCAACATTTCCCTCATCAACCTCACTTTCTCCAAAGCTTCCATAAACAAATCCGGTACAATCAAAGCCATCCCACCAACCTCACTAAGTTACCTTCCCATAGTCTCTATCCTTTCTCATGGAATCGAGAATAATAGAATAGGACTAATCATGAGCCTTTCTCAAAATAAACTTCCTTAAATCATCAACGTTAGGCACACATAATCTACTTTGGTACCTAAGGTACCATCTCCCCTTTGGGAGAAGACCTCCACTCTACCATCTTTCACTAAGGTCCTCTACTCTAGCAAGGCGGGATCAAGGTCTTGTTTTGCCTTTACCTCCTCAATCACAGAAGACTTAGAACCTTCAATAACCACTACACCCCTATTATCAACTTCATCTAACCTAACCCCTAATCTAGCCAACCGATGAACCTCTCTAGCCACCTCTTTTCCATCATCATCAACACGAGCTAGACTACCCATAAACACCCTACTTAGAGCATTGGCCACAACAATAGCTTTGTTGGGGTAATAATGCACACTCATATCATAATCTTTAAGGAGCTCTAACCACCTTCTTTGTTTCAATTTAAGCCTTTTTGGGTGAACACATCAACATGAACCCCATATAAGTAGTGGCGCCAAATTTTCAAGGCAAATATCCTGGCTGCCAATTCAAGATCATGGGTGGGATAATTCTTCTCATGCACCTTAAGTTGTCTAGAGGCATACACTATCACCTCACCATTTTGCATCAAAACACAACTCAAACAAATTCTTGAGGTATCATAACACACAACAAATCTTTCCAACCCTTCTGATAAAGACAAGACAGGGGCGGAAACAAGCTTATCTTTCAAAGTTTGGAAACTCTTCTCACATTCATCGGTCCATACAAATTTTGCCTTCCTTTGGGTAAACTTAGTCATAGGAGAAGCAATAAAAGAGAATCCATTTACAAACCTTCGGTAATAACCTGCCAAACCCAAGAAACTTCTTATGTCCGATGGAGTCAAAGGTCTAGGCCAATTTCTAATTGCCTTCTTCTTCTTAGGATCCACGTTAATGCCATCACTCGACACCACATATGTCCCAAAAATGCAACCTCATTCAACCAAAACTAACATTTTTCATATTTGGCATACAACCTCTCCTCCCTCAAGTTTTGCAACAGTGCCCTCAAGTGATTCACATGCTCCTCCTCACCGAGGGAATAAATTAAGATATCATCAATAAAAACTACCATTAACAAGTTAATGTAGGGTTTAAAGACCCTATTCATAAGATCCATGAATATAGTTAGTGCATTAGTCAACCCAAAGGACGTAACCACAAACTTAAAGTTCCCATACCTAGTCCAGAAAGCCTTCTTAGGAATATCACACTCCTCACTTTAACTTGGTGATACCCGAATCGAAGATCAATCTTAGAGGAGTGATAGCCCCTTGACGTTCATTAAAAAAGGTCATCAATCCTTGCTAGATGGTACTTGTTCTTTATGGTGACTCTATTAAGTTGTCGATAATCAATGCACATTGTAAGAGAACCATTCTTCTTCTTCACAAACAACAGCGGTGTACCTCAAGGTGATTTACTAGGCCTTATAAAATCCTTTTCCAACAAATCCTTCAATTGTTATTTCAACTCCTTCAACTCTGTTAGGGCCATACTGTAAGAGGGAATATAAATGGGTTGAGTATTGGAAAGGAGGTCTATACCAAAATCTATTTCTCTTTCGGGAGGAACACCAGAAAGCTCACTGAGAAAGATAACAACAAACTCATTAACCACCGAAACCAACTCTATAGGAAGGACTTTGGACTCAACATCCCTAACCCTCATAAGATGATATAGACTCCCCTTACAAATCAACATTTTGGCTTTAAGGAAAGAAAATGAACCTATCCTTGACAATCACATCATGACTCTCCCACTCAAGGACGGGCTTATTAGGGAATTGGAATTAACCCTACTGGTTCTATAATTAATAGAAGCATAATATGTATGCAACCAGTCCATCTCAAAAATGATATCAAAACCCACCATATCCAATCCAATAAAATCACAAGGCAAGTTTTTATGCAAAATGAACATGGAATAATTTCTATAGACTTTTATAGCAATAATGGACTCACCAACGGGGGTAGACATTTCATAAGGTTCACACAATAATTCGGGACAAACATGAAGCTTTTTGGCAACAAAAGGAGTAATAAAAGAAAGAGTGGCACCTGGTATATGGATGCACACACATCAAAATAAAAAACTTTTAACATACATACAAAGCACCATGCCAAGTCTAGTGACCCATAGAGGGGTATGGTTGAGAACGTCGATGGTCATCCTCATAATCCTTAGTAATCCATAGAAAATGTCTCGACTTAAGATCCTTTGTGCCATACTCGAGACATGCACCGAACCGGTCAAACAATCTCCCAGATGGTACTTCCCACATTTGTGGCATGGAGAAGATGACTGAACACCAAAACCCTTTCCTTTCCTTTAGGCATATGGATAATCAAAAACCCTGTGGCCCATCTTTCCACACTAAAAGCATGCACCTGTGTTCCTCTAACACATGCCACTATGTTTCCTCCCATATTTCGGGCACCTAAGGCGGGTCACTCCACCATTGCTACTAGGCTTAGCGTACGAAAGCCTACCTTTAAATTGGGCCCTTCTCCTCCCTTCCCTTGAGGACATCGGGCAATCTCTCATCTTATGCCCTACTCCGCCATACTTGAAATAACCCTCAACTTCCAGCAAACACCTCCCTTGATGTTTCTTGCTACACCCTTGACAAGTGACAAAAGGGACCCTTTTCTTCTGGTACTTGGGAACTAGTAGACTAGTAGAAGATGAGGCACTACCAACTCGAGCTCTCTTAGCCTTACTCCCTTTCCTCTTATCCCTTGAACTCTCGGGAGCACCCACTTGATGATTGAGTGAGCAGTTACAACCATGGCCAATAGCCATAGAGCATTACAAACTTCCACATTTGACATATTATCATTCGGGAGTTGACCCCCAAGTGAGAGATGGTCACTGCCTTGCCAATCATTATGAGTAGCTTGAGACATATTCTATAACATAATGGTTAGAGATCCATAATAAGATTTAGGGGACTTAGATCTACCGCACGACATAAATTATGAAGAAGTGAAATATTCCCTAAAACGCCTCATAGCCTCCCATTCATAGTCGTGGCATACTTCACAACCATGAATAAGACTCTAATCAACACAGTGTGTTAGATTTTCGAGGACCATAAATGACTTAGTGCTCTGATACCAAGTTTGTCATGACATAAGCTTAGGGCCTAGATGTGACACAGCAAATGGGAACTCGAAGGGACCCAAACAAGCCTCTTAGCATATCAATCACATATCCTTGGTCATGGAAGAAAGGTAAACAACAACAAGAGATAATATAAATAGGGAAAAGGGACTAAAGGAAGTCTTGAGATTTATAAAGCATAAAAGAGTCAAAGCTCAAAGAATAAGTACATCAATTTTTCCAATAATACTTCTAAACATAGATTAGAGCGAGGGATGAGACACTCTCTGGGCTCACCCTCATAATATCAAATGTTTAACGTAAAGAATTCTAAGAAATAACAAGGGCAAAGTAGATAATGTCTTAAAACTTGTGGACTCACCAAGCTTGTCTTTGAATAATCTCACTAGCCATATGGAGGATGATCGAGAGGAGCTCCGGTCCCTATATGGTGATATCATGAAGCCATAACGTATGCGTTAGTACGTTTGAATGTACTAAGTATATAGGATGCAATGCAACAAGACATAAGCCAATATAGTCAAAATGCATAGTAATAGGCAATAGATAACAATAAACTCAATATGGCATGCATGATTAATGCTTAAAGTAAAACATGCTTGTAAATCATTCAACTTGCATAGAACATAATACATGTGTGGGAAGAGACCTCAACCGACAAAGAATATACCAAGCGAGCTGCAACATGGAATCTGTACGATTATCCCTCATCGGTAAAGATGTGGTCTACTTGCCAAGGTAAAGCATACTTTACCTTAAGGAAGTCTGTCCCATTTCGGAGAAGTAGCCCCCTTTATGGGAACCTGTCCCATTTTGGGGTGGATTTCATGATAAAGTACACTAAATGGATCCACTAGTATAGCAAAGATATAACATAATCCTATGTTGGAATATAGTTCAAGGAAAGAGAGCAAACCCTCCATCAATCGGTGCTCAATCTAATCCCGAGAAATAGTTATAATAATCATATTTGAATAACTTGCAATAAACATGAAATCATGACACGAGTAGCTCTTAAACACACTTGACCTATAATGGTGAGCCTACATTTAAAACATAAGAATAGATCATCATTAAACATCATCCTTGCATGAACATCAAAGGCTCATAAGAGGTAAACTATTGAAAATAGGGCTTAACTTCATACTTACATAATCATAGATAATGTCATGAATTTATAACATACTTGAAATCCCATATTCATGATGATATCACTTGACTTATAACACATGCAATAGATCACAATAACTTCAAGAATCATTGAAAATATATTTCATCAAACACTTGATGGGTGTGCAATGCTAGTTCAAATCATGCAATTCAAGACTATAATCATGTAAGAAAACTCAATGTAAATCAACCTACCAACATATTGAAAAACCCACATGTGAGATACCTTGAAATCCATCATCAAATCTCATAATCGATCATAGTTTCATAGCTCAAAACGTACATAGTGTCAATTGAAAAAACCAACTCATAGTGTAAGCTTGAGATAGATAGACA
Source organism: Solanum clarkiae (assembly GCA_011800125.2). Lineage (NCBI taxonomy): Eukaryota > Viridiplantae > Streptophyta > Magnoliopsida > Solanales > Solanaceae > Solanum > Solanum clarkiae. The sequence continues at coordinate 6,870 of JAABOM020069402.1, read as the reverse complement.
TGCATATTTAATCAACATTTCATAAAACCCCAATATATTTCATGCTTGTAATCCATAATAAAAGATACACATAGATAATACATCTTGAAAACATGCAATTTTCATAAGATAGGAAGTTTGGTCCGATGGGTGAAAGGACCCAATGGTTGAAACCCACATACCTAAATTTGGGGATTCCTTGATGTAGTTTTCAAGGAGATTTGAAGCTTGAATAGAGTTTTTGAGATCCGGAAATCAAGCTCGAGACACTTGAATTTGGATGATATATTTGGTTAAGTGTTAGAGAGGGTATTGAGAGGGTCTTGAGTGATATAGTATTGAAAATGGTTAAGTATAGGTGTTTTCATGCATATGTGGGCATGAGGTTATGACCTCGAGGCCCTTGGGCCAAAATAGATTTTTCAAGAAAAATTAATACTAATCTGCACCCCTAGCGTGTCGCGACCAGGGTGTGGATAGCCACTGAAATTCGTAATTTTTGAACAATTATTTTTCATTATGGTTTCTCTAGCCATTTACGACTCAGTTTTGCCTTCTAATCACGAATATAAAGTCGAACTTTTAATATCATGCACAAATTTTGACATATATGAAAATTATGATCATTGACATTTCCGAGGCACATTTTGGGGTGTTTTTGGGTCGTTTCGGAACATGAATGAGTTGATGTAATAGGCACTTGAGTCTTTATAGAATGAGAATTTTTAATAAAAGAATAGGGGTGCTATGAATTGAATAGTTGTTTATGTCTTAAGTGAAATGCTATTTCCTTGATATTGGTGATTGAATCCCCATGATTATTATGTCTCTTGTTTTAGTGAATGGTTCAAATTTATTCATGAATGATTTTTGAGTATCAATTGCATAGGGGCATGATTTTGTTTTGGTTATTATGATGTAGTTGGAATCATGGATTGATCAATTCTTGTTGCACTTGAAAACCTATCCCCAAAATGATTTTGAATGTGATTGAGTAATTTTTGTGTGTGATTTGGGGGTGGTGCTAAAGGTGCAAGTTTGAATGAGTTAGGGAAAAATGACTTGAATGAGTATTGATTGCTAAATCCTTGTTAATGGGGTAAATTTTTGTTTTGAAATCATGTTTAGGGTACGGGCTGACTTGTGCTTAGTATATTAGTGTTTATGAACTTTCTTCAATGCTGATAGGATAGTATTTAAGTTGTTCGTACGGTCCGTGTGATGAGTTGAGTTATTTTACGTACTTGTTGTTTCTTGTTTATGGGAGTCTTTACGACTTGTAGATGGGTCTGTGAGTCGTAATTTCCTCTCGAGCAAGTTATAGTGACTTAAAATTCATATGTATTCATCATACTAGACCATCTACGAGTCGTAGATCCCTCTACGAGCCGTAGATGCATCTCGTGGACTCTTGCCTGTTTCAATTTTGCTCTTTTGAACACTATACGAAACCTGTCTACGATCCATAACCCAAGTTATGAGTCCTGACAGGGTCCCATATAATGTAATAGTGTTCATTTTTGCTATACACTTCTGGTGTGTGGGACCACTTTATGATTTGTAGTTCCCACAACGAGTCATACTTGGTCCCCATATTGCCTAACTGTAACTGATCCAAGTCATTTCTCCTTGTTTTTCTTGTTTTCTTTTGTTGATTGTTGGTGCTTATGGTGTCACAACCAAAACTAGGGCCTAGATGTGACACGGTGCAAGGAAAACCCGAAGGAACCCCAAATAAGGCTCTTAGCATATCATTACACATCGTTGGTCGCGGAAGCAATTGAACACAATAAAAGAGTAGAAGTAAGGGCATAAGGACTAAAGGAAAACCTTCATTTCATAAAAACGTTAGGAGAGTCAAGAGAGAGTCAAGCTCATAACATCTTTATAAATTTGTCCAACAACACCTCCAAATATAGAACTTAGTGGGAACGAAGACAAGCAACCAAGATCGCCCTCATACTAATGACATCAGGTGATTCAAATATATGAGATATAGTCTAAACATAAGCGTGAAAGAAGATAGATATTGTCCTCAAATTTGAGGACTCACCAAAAGCTAATTTGAATAATCTGTCTAGCCATGAGGAGGAGAATCAATAGGATCTCCGGTTCTTACATAGTAATATCATATAGGCATAAAGTATGCATTAGTACGTTTCAATGTACTAATTATGTAAGATGCAATGCAATAATAGGTAGTCAACATAGGCAAAATGCATAATAATATCTAATAGATAGCGTAATAACAATAGACATGTATGAATGATACTTGAAGTAAAACATGCTTATATAGAACATAATATATGTGTGTCAAGTGACCATCAATATTGGCAATCAAGGTACAAACCCCTCAATATGATTAATGAGGTACCAACCCCTCAATAAGGTTATACGGGCCTACTACCCCCATACTAGGCAACCAAGGTACAAACCCCTCGATGTGGTTAATGAGGTACCAACCCCTCAATATGGTTATACGAGCCTATTCCCCCATACTAGGCAACCAAGTTACCAATCCTACGATGTGGTTATATGGGCCTACTACCACCCATACTAGGTAACCAAGGTACCAACCCCTCGATGTTGTTACCCGGGTTTACAACCCTCTAAGCTAGGCTTGGTCGACCCACAGCACTACAGAAGTTCATGATGAATTTAACTTATATACAACGTACTTCCTTCATCATAAAGTCATTAAACTCATAAGACATGCATTGGACCTTCAATTCCTCAAGTAATCATAATCCGAACATTTTATCAAACACTTGGAAGATGAATAGTGTTAGTATAAAACTATACAATGCAAAAGTAAAATCATGCAAAAAAAACTTGTAGTGAAATAGCCTACCAATACTTGGTAATACCATCTTGCAATATACATTGAAACCCCTTATCAAATCCCAAGAGAGATCACAGTTCTAAAGCTTAAAACATGCATAATTATAATTGGTAAATCATATCATGGAATAGACTAAAATGAGTAATCATGTATTTTCAACCAAACTTTCATAAACTCTCAATATAATATATGATCATAATCTCTAATGAATAATACCCATAAGCAACACAACTTGAAAACATGTAATTTTCATAGAAATGGAAGATTGGGCTTCATGGGTGAAAGGTAACCATGAATGAAACCCACATACCTTAGACCTTGAATTTCTTTAAATTGAGTTGTGAAAGCCTCGAAATTTGGAAGTGGGTCTTGGAATCCAAAGGTTGCTCTCGAGTTTCCTTGAATTTGTATTGGGGTTTTGATGGAAGTTCTTGAGAAAATTTGAGAGTATATTTCAATTGTGAGGAGTGAATTTGATCCTTATGAATAGGGTTAGGTATTTATGAAGAGTTAAGATAGCATTGAAATTACCAAAATAACAATAGAAATGGCTAAATTTACAGAATGCCATTAATGAGGCAGAATTTGGCAAAAACTCGTATATACCCCTACACATACAAGTTCTACGAAAATGGGCATAACTTCTTTATCCGAACTCTAAATAAGGTGAAATCAAGTGTGTTGGAAAGCTAATTCAATGAGATTTGATTTGGGAGCTTGTGGGTCACCTAGGTTCTTGTGTTCTAAGAGGTATGCCAATTTAAAGTTGACCCTCCTGCCAATACTTGTGCAAAACTTAGCCAACAAAAATTCCTTTGAACTTCGCTTGATGTAGGGGACCTACGATGGTTTTAAATGATATAAATAATCTTGACTTAGATTTGAATGAGAGCTTTAAGCTTGAAGGAGTTTCTTGAGATTTGAAAGTGAGTTTGGGACACTTGAATTGGGTGAAATATTTCTCTAAGTGTTTGAGAGAGTCTTGGGGAATATCTTGTATGATATGGAAGTGAAATATGGCTAAGTATAGGTATTTTCACATATGGGACTAAACTAATAAAACTGGACAAAAAGGGTCCTTCTCCGCGCCCCTGGTGCGTCGTGCCTAGGGCACGATATCTCACCGGAAATTGCTCACTTCGTATTTTCAAATTTTGATATGATTTCTCTAAAATTTGATTTAGACGCATTTACTATTCAATTTGCCCCTGAATAAGAATATGAAGTTAGATTTTCGATATCACGCATGGATTTTGAGATATATGGAAATTATGATTCTGGGCACTTCCGAGGCACATTTTTAAGCAATTTTGGGGGTTTTTCATATGGTATTTTGTTAGTGTTTATTCTATAGGTGTTCTGGATCCAAAGGGATAATGCTCAAAGATCAAAGCATTTAGAAAGAAACTCCTTGATGATCCTATAGACGAGAAGCGTTCAGGTAATGAGCAAACTTATTTGAGTGGGTCAATGGAGGATTATAAAATCCAACCTGATCCAGCAACACCTCGGCCACAAACGAGAGCTGCTACCTGAGCTAAGAAAACTAAAGCTCCTGGTGATAGTTCTTCCTAGTCTGAGGAGGAAGGAAATTATGAGAGTGATGATTATTCACCCTAGATAACTCATTCAGGCACAGAGTCTAGTTCAGAGGATGACCCCCGCGGATGGAGGAGATGCCCAGTCCTCTATTGCCCCATCAGCTTCTCAAGTAACAAATCGTACGTATCGGTGGGGTGTCAAGGGAATGGAGGTTATATTCACAGAGGGTCTACAACCAAAGTGGCTAGGGAAGACCACTTGGTCGATATATGAGGAGTCCTGGGTTATTGGAGATGGATTGAGCCGTGTCCCAAGACTAAAGGACATGATGACTCGATATGGACTCGATTGGCTGATAGATAAACTTAGCCAATATGCCTCACTGATGGTGCAGGATTTCTATGCAGTTTATGCAACCACCATTCTTTGAGATCTTCCAGGGGGAAAGAGACCTCTCGCGCAGTCGAGATTGTAAGAGGTATTAGTGAGAGGGTGGCGGGTCGATATTTCGAAGGAGATGATCCACTTTGTACTTTTTGGTCATGAGTACTAAGCTTCGAGGCCAATGCTTGAGTTTGATTACAGATTGCAGTAGGCTTGAGAAACATTAATTTCAAAGGTTCAGGTATAGAGGACTGAGCTATTGAGATGGGTGGCCGGGTACATTGCAGAGTAGGGGAAAGAGCCTGCTTGGGTCACCAAGCATACAGAGTCTATTATAAAGTCTTCACTTTATATCCACACTAAATTTTGGTGGGTGGTTGTCAAGTCTCGTGTTCGGTCTACGCTAGCAGTAACACACTTACACCAGAGCGAGCAATATTGGTTGCTAGCATCCTCACTGGCTATGACATCGACTGGGTTCGACTCATAGTGGAGCAAATTCATGAGTATGCACTCAAGAGGACCACATGCATTCCATTTTCGATCTTGATCTACAGACTCTGCCTAGAGTCCTGGGTTCAAATATTGTTTCATCTTGACCAGCTGGTATCGGCTCTATACACTCTTAATCCTATCTAGATAAAGGCTGATGAGAATCCTATGGCACTTCAGAGGACACAACGTCCTACTATGCCTGAGCCATTTGCTCCAAGGATACCAAAGGAGGGTACGACGACTTTCCCCACTACCACTCCAGCTGCTGCTACTGATGAGAGACCCCAGCAGCCTGAGGCAGTCGATATTGAGAGGGATCCTACTTTAGCTACTCCTACACCAGAGGCTTCTATATTTACAGATTTCCACACTAGGCATGGTTCATATGTCTGTGATTTCTAGTCAGGGCGATGGCGTGAGGTTATCACGGATCGAGGCTTAGTTATCTCGTCCCATACAACAGCTTAAGCCATGGGTTTGACAGGCGGTTGTGCACTCGGAGTAGCAATGCAAGACATTCACCATTTCCATAGATTAGGAGGGTATTGCTATGGTAGATGCCTGCATTGACGCCTTTAAGGACCTAGTGTAGGAGAGGTTAGCTGAGGCCCGACCATCAGATCTACCAACCCTACACAATGAGATTGCAAAACATAGGGATGACGTGACTTCCTCACTAGCGATGCAAATTATAGTTCCAGAAGATCCACCTTCATAGTTGCTATTTGATCTATTTGCTTCGGAGGATCATACACAGCCTTCCCATGGGAAGAGACCCCTTAATGGGATGATGACACTGAGGAGAGGCGTGTGCATTAAGAAGACCTCTGAGTTTGATGAGTAAGAGGCAGAGGATGAGCTCGGGCGAGTCTTGAGAATGTCAGGAAAAGAAGAATAGTTGAGACAAGCCCAGGAGCATGATAGATTGATGGGCATTGGCTCATCTAGTGCAGTTACTGCACAAACTACCCTATAAGAGAGGGATGATCAGAGGCAACCCAAGACTGGTGATCAGGCACCAAGATATGTTTTGGCAACTCTTTATTTGTTTAGTATTCTATAATTAACATTTTGAACTCCCCCCCGACTCCTTTTCTTCTACAATATAATGATGAATTCATCTACTACAACTTTACAATTGATTGATATAAGGATTTGTGAGGAAGTAAATAGCAAATGGATTAGAGCAAGTTGGTATGGTGTTAATAGGTCTGGTTTTAATTTCAAAATAAATAAATTAATTAGGAAGTTTAATTTTGGAACATGGACTTCTATTAAGAGTCTATGAGGAAATAAGGTTTTGGAAAACTATCAAAGCTGACCATTAAGAGTAGAAAGAATAGGTTCTTTTTATATTGACAATGGCATGGTTCTGTCACGCCCCAAAGTCCCATAGGGCGGACCGGCACCCATTGCCGATAAGGCCCGGGAGAACCAACCTGTACTATGCGTTTACTGCTCGTTTCTACCTTTAGAATACCTTAAAGTAGATAAACAATGATAATAAGCCAAAGGAAATATATATGACTAGGCCGTTGGGGCCACGGTGTTTAAAGTACGAGCCATGACTTCACTTTTACTTTACATAGTCTACAAAGCCTCTAAATAAAGAGAAAACATCTGAAAAG